>NCKU01000042.1:0-79235 GCA_003675995.1 Dinothrombium tinctorium | reverse complement strand
TGTGTGTGTGTGTGTGCAAGAGAAAAGAGAAGCAAAAGGAAAGAAATTCTCGACCGAAGCGGAGCAAAGCCGAGTCGAAATCGGAGAGAGAAAGTGTCACCTCTTCACCTGCTAGTTGCAGATGTAAGTGATGTCAATAAAACGACAAACGCAGCATTTGACTTGAAACGCGTAGTCTAAATAGCGTCGCTTTCACCTCACCACACATTAAGTGCTATTGGAAGCGAAAAAACAATTAAATTTCCGTTACGTGCGTTGCGTGATACGGCCACTGTCTCACGATTTCGACTAATGATTCTTCTCTATTGTCATCAAAACAACATAAAGTCAGTGTAGAAATTGACGACTTTTTTGCACTTAAAAATTCATCGCGTTTAAAAAATGATGTTTCGCATTCTCAATAATGGATGTTCTTCTCTTTCTCCAAGTGTCACAAAGCGCAATAATTATTTTCAGTTTTTTTCGCCTCCAACGATGTAGGCTATTTATAAAAAACGTATCTGGCCTAATGTTAATTATAGATCAAAAAAAATTCTCATTTATTTAATGAGAAATTTTGCGTGCAAAAAACAATTGCCAAACAGACAAGCGAATGTGTGTGCATTCGAAATAATTTTTCGAGTTATTTTAAAACTCCACAATTAGACTTAACTTTAAAATAAAAAATTCAGTTTCACGGCGATAAGCGTTGTGTAAATGCAACTTGGTTCTAGCAAGCTAGTGAATGAATTGTCAGTTACGTTTGTGAGCTTTTTTTTACGGAGAAAGCGTTTCAAATGGAGGAAGCAAAAGTTTTTCTCACTTGAAGCGATCACTTTTTCGAAATACACAAATACCTACTCTGCTATTAAAAACTATTATTAGAGGCTATTGAGGAGGGCAAATTTTACAGACATACATACAATTGTATGTAGCTTTTCGTTGCGGCTGTGGTCACAAGAAGTGAACGCATAGCAAATCGCATTCGGTGTGCATCGCTGCTATTTTTTCTCATTTTCGAACGCAAACTTCGACTCCAGAATTGGAAATGAACACGCAAATGTATGTACGAATGTATTTGTTTGAATGCATTCAATATGCGAGTGTATATGCTTTGAAAAATTTAATGTCGAGTTTTTTTGAAAGGTTTTTTTTGAGGATACAGTATCAGTTGAAAAAGAGAAGCATTTACATAACATATATTGACTTACTGCTTTACGAGTTGTTTAATTTTTAATGAAATGAATATTGCACGCCGTAACTCAAAAAGCGTAATCAAATGAAGTCATTTCGAATATCGATTACAATTTGATTAAATGTAAATTTTGCTTAAAGTGATGAGCTGCCGTACGAGAGAAGCTGAGAGCGAAGTGCATCAAAAAAAGGTGATTCACATGTTGTAAAATGCAATTATTTACGAACCATCAAAAAGTTTTAAACTCTAAAAAGATGCAAAATGTTATTAAAGTGAATTTTTTGTTGTTGCTTGAATTCGGAAAAAATTTGATACTGTACATTAACGCTTGAAGTTGTTCATTCATTTCGTTCTCTTCTTTGTGCTCTCTTCGAACGAAGATTAGGCGAAGTGTAGTTTAGTTGATATTATGTTTAATAAATGATTGATGCGTAAATTTTAACGCATAAAAACGCAAATTGAAAAGCCATTTAGTTTGGCTCGCAATCTCACACTCTCCGCTCCGTTTCGCACATAGCTACGTTCTCGACTGCTCATTTTATGAGTGCGAAAGGATTTAATGTTTTATAATTACATATATAAACCGAGAGGCGAAATATTAACGATGAAAAGTAGACTCACTTTGCTTTTCTTTGCAAAAAAAAGCTTTCGCTTCCATCATTTGTTACTTTTATGACTTTTGTTATTGCTTTTAAAATATACATAAAATGAAGCGAAAGAAGCAAAAACAATTGCTTCTCGCTCTTTTTTCATTTTGTGCGTAGTGTGCGAAAAGAAAAATGCCAAAAGATACTCGTATTCTGCACACACACACACACAGTATAATAAACTATACATTCTATTAATGGCTGTAATTTTTTGTTTCGGAATAAAAAACGAGAAAGAGAAAAAAGAGTTGGAGAATAAATTATATTCACCGCTCGACATTCGACTACAAAACCTTTCTTCATTTTCATATAAATATTTCTTCTTGTTTTCGATTCTATTTTCGCAAAACAAAAAGTAAATTTATGAATAGAGAGCAATACTTTTTTTCTCAATCTATGTTTAGCGCTAATAAAAAAATGAGCGAATATGTTTGCAAAATTTGCATGCAAGCGTTTTGTTAGCGATATTTCAAAAGATGCTGTCACAAAAATCGATTTCAAAACGTTTCGCCATGCATCGAATGAATGAGAAACTTTTATACATTTGAAAAAATGTAAATTAGATAAGCTGCATCCGTATCAATGTTAAAGCCGGTAAGCACGCTTCACTGCAATGCGCAGCAAAAATCTTGAGCGTTAATCACACTTTTCATTTATTTAATTTTCGCTTTTTGCCATTTAATTCCGAAAACGAATATTCCGAGTTTTGGTAATCGTAAAAAATTCATTTTTTTGCTGCTCGAATTTTTACAAATGCTTTCATTCGGTGAAAAATATTTTTTAAAAATTGTCAAAAGCGAAGTTTAGCCTTTGAAAAGTAGCGAAATTTTTACCCACCAAAATTGAATATTAGTTCCGCTGTCTTGAATTGTAAACGTATGCTTGTTTCGCTTTCACTGCTCTTTCATTGTGTGGTCCTCTTTTTCGCGGAAAAATGACTCTCGAAACTTTTCAGTTTCGATCACCGCGAATGTTGGTGCAAAGCATGAATTTAGGTTTGGGTGCTTATTTGAGCAAAAGAGAGAGTGCATGCGAGTGAGATTTCGTTTTCGTGGACATTAGAACGATTTGGAAAGCATTTTTTAAACGCTTTTTAACAACGTATGGCTCTGCGAAAGTATGCACTTCACATCAGTGAATTTGGTCGCTTCGGCTTAATGGCGATGGTAATCGAGGGTATGGAGAGCAGAAACGGACACGATGCAAACGATGTGTTCGGGTGTGCACGGGTCAATCATTTTGCCGTGCATCAGAACTGGCTGTTTGCAAGACATTTGGTGCTCGTTTTGTAATGATAGTTGTTAACTGCGGTGAAAATGATAATTTTAGCATAATAAAGGCGAAGAAGCTTTGTTTCGTTTGAGACACGTTTCGCTTTATTGTAGAAAACGAGCGCAAGGAAGACAAATGCTGCATATTTCGCATGAAACGAAATACTTTAAATCACACAGCAAATGGACCTCTATATTTAACAATATATCTGTCACACATTTGCCTGCATTTTGTGCTTTTCTCTGTGCACAGGGAGAAGCAGAAAGAGCGAGCAGCGAGCTCCTGTTGCGACTCTTTGGTATATTGTTATTTCGGTAGTTCGCTTTATTTATACAACGTTACAAATGACACGTTTTATGTGCTTTACGCGAAAAGATGTCGATTTTATCCAATATCATTTACAGAGACTTAAGTGAGAAAAGAGAGAAAAAGGGTCTCGCGCTTTGCTGCGCTGCTTTCACTTCACTTTTCGTCTTCTCCGTGTTCTTTCGCTCGCATCGCACACCCGCCGAAATGCCACTCATTTTTCACCGAATCTTCTCTGCTTTACATTTATAAACGTGTGTTGACACTGCAAACACATTATCCGAACGTACATTGAAAATTGCGATACTTACAAGTAGTCAACATCTGTCTTCCGCGAACAAAACACTTCGCCACCACCTTTTTGCATATGCATTCGCTGCGCGCCTCCGCTCCATTCTTCCGCACTTTCAATCGCCGAGCTCAATGCTCCTTTTCGTGAATTCGAAAGCGACAGCATTATGATTGATCTCTGTTCACTCATGGCTTGTACACTCGAAATGTATACTCTATACAAACGATTGCGAGTCGCTGTTCGCGAGATAAATGTGCACGTGAATCGAATTCGATCGCTCGCCTGTGTTCGCCAATCCATTGTCCACTTATAGACAATATGGATTACAGATTAATTTCGCAACGCTATCTCGCCAGTCGTTCATTTTGATCTCGAGCTGCAATTTCAATCTCTCGCATTTCCCAATCATATAAACGAGCGAAATAATTGCAAACGAAGTTCTTGTTTTTCGCTTTATCTCGACGCGAAATGAACGATGTCGAGTCGAGCTGATTTTTCATTTGTCTAACTGCTTCATCAATCTTCTTCAAACCGTTTTGTCGCACCATTTCTCGCTGCAGTTAATAAATACTTTTATGCAAATATTTTTGCTTTATTTTCATTCTACTTACTCGAACAAGAAAACTTTTTCTCAGACAATTGAAAATTTTTATCTCTTTTTATTGCGCCAGCATTCAAAACGAAACAATGCCGCGAAATTAAATTTTGAAATCGCGAACAAACTCATGAAAGCATAAAAATGCAAACGCGTGAAAAATAAGTTTTTATTGCAATATTAGCGAAATTAAATTTTTACAACTAAATTAATTCTATTGTCTCGATAAATTACGATACTAAAAAATATGCTTTTACAGCTTTATAAAATGTGTTTACTTAACGAACTAATAAATTAGGCGCTGAAAGCGTCGAGGAGGCTGAATTTTGCGAATTGCTCGTAATCAAGAATCGACTCGAGCGAGATTTGCATTCAAACTGCTTTCAGAGTTTTCTTATATTCAGATTCAAACTTTGCACACTAAGTGAGAAGTTGTAAAAAACTTCTCACGATTGTAAACAAGCGCATTTCGGCACAGATCTGAATTTGTGAGCAATTTAATTGATAATTACAAGTTTTATTGTATTTTTAACAGTGTGTAAAAGCTAATAAAGCAAGAATGCGGTAATTCAAATTGCGAATCGAGCGAAGTTTGTTGTAAACGCTTTCGAGCGATTTCGTCGAGTAAGCAATCGGCGCTGCAAATAAAAACGCAATCGTCAACAATCAGTGAGCTCGAAAAAGAAGCAAAAATTTATTGACTCTGGAAGAAGAAAGAAGCAGCGAGCGAATGGCTCTTTTTCATCATTTATTTACCGAAAATATTGCTCGAAAATAATAGTGATTTGAATAGAGAGAGAGAGAGAGAGAAACAGAACAGAGACAAAAGTTGCTAATGAACGCAACTCACGAAATGCTCGCTTTTTATAGACAAATACAAATACAATAAAATTATAAGGACGGCGAGCGAAGAGAATGTTTCACAACATGCCAGTTGTGTGCTAATGGTACTTGTGCGATGCAGAGCTTTCGGCCGAATTATAAATTAAAATTAGCGATATGAAGGCGAGCGGACGGAGAGCGAAAGTGAGTGGAGATCGCGATAGCGATGAAAGGGTGCGAGAGTAATGAAAGTGAATGTTCTGCGAAGACGATCGCGATTTAAGTTCTGCGTGACACGAGCATTTGTTAATGTCGTTAATGGTCAACTTAAGACCGTAAGTGCAAAGTCGTGCTCTTATTTAAACCAATCAAGTAACAAATAAATATAAATCGACTGCTTTACTCTCTTTTGTACACTTTGATAATGTAGAGGAGAAACAAAGAGAGCGAAAAAGATACAAGAACGACAGTGAATAAAAAATCAGTGCGAATGAAGCAAGATAAATGAACCCAAAAGTATCATCATTCATTTAAAAACAAGGATAGACTTTAAATCTTCGCGAAAACAATCATTTTTGCTCGATTCTCGATGGAAATCTCTCCATCGCCCAATCGCATCCACCTCTCGCTATCGCTGCTCATCGTTCGCTCATTCGCGATAAGTGCGTGATTACGAGCAAAGCGGAAAGTGTTTCGACTGATCGAATCAAAACACACTAAATCCTAACGCAAACTTGGTTAAAATAGCGCAAGAAGACGTAAGATGCCCCAAGACACACGTTACGACAGCGTTTGCTTCGCTCCCATCGCGATGACCCTTTCTTTCAGCCGCTTTCAATGGGAACCATCGCCGGGCTGCTCTTTTCGCCCCTCGACGAACGCGAACCGTTTCTTGTCAAGCTTTACCGAGTTTGACTTCAATGAATAGCCATTTTTATTTATTCTGGCTTTTTGATAAATTGCCGCTGTTCTTTTTTTACACTGATTTTCAAAATGGTTTCTCGATTGAATGCGAGCGAACTATTTCAAACACAATAATAAGAAAAGTAAACGCGAAAAACTTTTCTCCGCTTTTTCTTTGCGGCACAAAAATACATTTTTCAACTTTTAAAAACATTTCGAGTTTAATTCGTAAGTAGTAACACGATAAAAACTCATTCTTTCGATTTTGATTCTAAATTTAACGAAATGCCTTTCAATCGACGCTGGCGACAACAATTTGAAACCGTTTTGAAACGCAATCTCGATCGAAATTTTCCAAAAAATCGATAATCAAATTGATTTTAAAGTTGATACGCGCGAAATAATTTTTTTAAAGAGAAAACAACGATTTAGCTCGAAGCGAGAAGCGATCGACGCAGCGAGATTTATGCGAATAACATGAACAGAGTAGAAAAAGCGCTGATTTCAGGTCAAATTTACGTCTCATGCAATAAAATGTTTTTTGAAGCGAACTAGAAAGTTTCAATAGAAGCTAGAAAGAAAAAAAAATGAAAAAGCGCAAAAAAATTCTCTCGTTCGCTGCAAATCAAAAGCAATTTGTATCGTTCTCGAGTTCGGCTTATGCATTATTCAAATTTAATTGAAAACATGTTGCATTCGCGAGAAGAAGCGAGCAGATAGAATAAATGCATTAAAGTGCGCGAGCGGCGATATTCGCCGCCTCTGTCAAAATTTTCATAGCGCATAAAAAACATTAGCAGTGTAAAATGAAAGTAGTTGTGAAAAGTGTCACTGATAATAAAGGCTAAATTCGCGCGAACAAAAGAAGTAAACCGAAACGGAAAACAGTGCGCTTTTACAGTAAATTTAGAAAATAAAATTGACCCTCGATCCATTAGTCTGTGAGCTATGGAAAGAAAAAAACGAAAAATGCGAGTCCCGAAGGAAAAACGCACATATTGTAAAAATCTGTCACATTGAACTGTTTTTTTGCTTGCGCCTAGAAACGTAACTACGCCAAGATTTATGGGCTGCAGCGTTTTTTCGGTAGAGTAAAAGAAAAAATGAGTTCAAAAGAGTGCGAGACGTGATTAATTGTAAATAACAATGAAGAGGAGTTGCGATTTGATCGATGTCTAGCATAACTCAACTTGTCCAATGCGTCTTTCACCTCTTTTCGCCGATCACTTCAATTGCTCTTCTCCGCCGCTCGCTCCCACTCGCTCAAATTGCGCTTATATGGCGTTTAAAACAAATACGCGTTCGCTTGCCTCACTCGCGATTCATTTCTCCGACGCTTTTCGCCTAACTGTTCGCATCAATTTCTTCGAAAAAAAATTGCTCATTAACATAAGCGGAAGAATAAGAGCGAGTGAGGTACGCACGAAAACTTAAGTTCATTTGCTGTCTAGCCCAGCCGACTCGACAATGCTTCTGCCGTCCAACCCATTGCCGCTTTCATTAACGTTCTTCAATGTCCAAAATGACAGTAAATTACTGTTTTGTGTGTTGTAGCGTCATTTTCGTTTTTCAACGCTACAGTGTTCGCGTCTGTTTCTGTGTGTGTGTGCACGGCTCTCGATTTTGGCGCAGTCAGTTTGTTCGCTTGTTTAATGATGTACGCACAGAGTGACAGGCGATGATCGCGAGCAATCAGCAATGTTTAGAAAAGCAACGTGTGCAATTAAAAACGGCGCAATATTAGCGATACACACTTGGAAACTTAATTGCAATTAAATTGTCAGCGATAGCGCGGCGCAATTCAAGTCACTCGCTGTCATTAATTATAATGGTACGCGTTCATTAAACTGTCGCTCTTCTAAATGCGTTTTTAGCATAAATCAAACAAAAAAAGCGCGCACACAAAATTTAGACACACACATGACGCGTGTCACATATTTTTGATTCTCTCCTCTCTCTTCTCTCTCTCTCTCGCTTTCTCTTTCTGCTCTTTTCATTTTTCATCTGTTCTTTCGCGAAAATTAACTGGATTATAATAAAAATTGATGTAGGCGAGAAGAGAGCAAAAAGAACGCAATTTCAGACTCTTACACTTTCTCGCTCTGCTCTCCGCTTTCACTGCTGTGCACAAAAATACAAACTTTTAAATTATTAACGATATTTAGATAGAAAAAAAATCGAGGAGCGCAGCAAAACTTGTGTGCGTACATAATTTTAGAGGAAAAAATTTTCGCTAAAGTTTCTAAGAAATTCTGAACGATGTTCGCTCGCTTTTTCTCCGCGCTCATATGCTGTGCATTTGCTATTAGCTATATGGCAGTGAAAATAAACGCATAAAATTTACGAATTTGACATAAATAAGAGCGAGAGAAATAGGCGCACATACGAGCGAATCTATTTTCTAATTCTCGTTCTGTGTGTGTGCGTTCGGCTCGTAAATAAAATTGAAATAAATTTTTCATTTCATTTTTCGTTTGAATTTCGGTAATTCGAGCGGAGCGCAGAGCGAGAGAGAGCAAAAAAGCGCGTGTAATTGAATAAAGTAAAATTAAGAAAAGTAATGTTGAAACGGAAAACATTAACTGGCGATAATCATTAATCTTGGAGTGGAAAATATGTTTTATGTTTTTATCTTCTTTTTCCGTCACTTTATATTATTTTTAATGCCATTAAAGCGAACATAACGAGCGAATGTAAAGCCGAAAAAGCCGAGTAACGCGCGCTGTGCGGCAGCAGAGTAGAGAACTATGGAATCGTTGGCGCTATCATATGCCTTCTGATTTATTATCAATTTGGCTTTACATCACATTTCGCAATCACTTCTTCTTCGCTCTCTCGTCGCTCGTTTCGACTTTAATGTTTTCATACTTTCCTATCACAATTTACTTTTGAAACACACTCTGCAGCGCTTTCGCAGCAAACGCTAAACGATTCGCTCTATCCTTCGCCGTCACTCTCTTCATTCGCAGCACATTTGTTCGCGTCCAAATAGCGTAATTTGCGAAAAGCGTTATTAATTGAAGTGAATGTAACACGAGAAGAAGAAGAAGAGGTAAGATGGAGAGCGCGATAGCAAATAGCCTTTGTTTTGCGCACAGCTTTCAAACGAATTCGTCGAGGCGAACGCAACAAATTATGAAAACTTTTGTGTACCACTGTTTTGTTCGAGCGCATCAAACGTGGCTAATGACGGACAATGAATGCAGCGCACACAAACACTGCAAACAATATTTTCGGAAGAGATTTACTGTTTGTTGTCGCTTTCGCTGCTGCCAGAAATAAATTTAAAAGCGTAATCTGCTTCATTTTGTTCAGCAGCCACTCGAATAGGTGCGCGAAGAAAGCCGCGCGAACAGAGGCGAGCAGCGAGCTTTTCCTAAACGTATTATCGGTATTAAGTAGAAAAGTGAAGTTGTTTTTGATTACGGCAAACATAGTACATGAGAAATGTTTATGGCCTGCAATCAAATAAAAGGCTCATTCATTCGTTTCGCTTTCATTCATTTATTCCTTCACTCATTCATTCATTTCGCCGTTAATGTCGTGAATATCTGCGAACACATGTATCCTTTCTTTTATCAATTCGCGTTTCCATTCAACATCAAAACGCTTTATATTCATTTTCATAACGCATCTGTCTTCCTTCACTTCATTCCAATGCATTTTTCATAATTTAATTTAAACTCGCTTTTATAATTGCCAACAAAGCAAACGCTATCAAAACAATTGCAAACTAACGCATATTACATCTTCTGCTTATTATTTCAAACGTTTCACTCGCAGCCGAGCACAATGCTCAACGTCGACTCATCAAAGTTTAAATATGACTGCAATTGAGCTATTGAATCGCTTCACACTCCATCAGCCACTTCGAACAATTGATCGCACCGAGCAGGTACACAATGCGAAAACACAAAGCGCGCTCATCTGCACTCGAGAGCGAAAGTTTGCTTGAAAGTGGCGAGGAGAAAACAAAGATGGAGCGTAAAATGAAGATGAGTCGATTCGCGTTAGTAAAAATAAATTGTAAATGAAAATTTATCGATGTTTAATCTTTTTAATTTACATTGTTTTAAGTAAATACACGGAGTTAGAATGATGAGTTTGTTGTTGCTGCTTCGTTGTTGCTTTTCGTTTTCGCCGTCTAAAATAAAGCAGAGAAGAGGAGAGAGCAGCGCGAAACCAAGTGAAGTGTATTGCGTTTAATGTAACTATTTTCACTATAACTGAATTACAGTAATTACGAGAAATAAGTTTGCGCGCAAAAATTTATTACTCACTTTAAAAAACTAGAAAACTTATTAAATAAAATAAATTTTTATCGCGAGAGTAAACGAGAAGCGAGAATTTCGCTTCGAGTCAAAAAAATTTGCGAGCGAAAAATTAAATAAAATTTTGATTTAAACTTTATGGTGTGTTCATGATTTAAATTTCATTACATTTAAAGTCTGCGCTTATCTTCAATGAAAAAGCAGCGCTCATATGTGATTTATGTAAACTGAACATATGTAAGCTTTCAAACTTTTGCTTTCTAAATTGCGATCAAACATTTGTGAAATGAGCGAGAAAAGTGCGCGAAACGATTGACAGACTTAAGAAAACGACAGCATCTCTAGATAAACGATCGCATTTCAATGGCTTACGCTCAATCTCATTGTTATCACGCTGACTGCCGCTCTCGCTCGTCACTGCCAATTGACAGCGATCTCCTGCGGTCAGCTCGATGCGACAATCAAGATATACACTCGCTTTTGAAACGTCGATGAAACTGAGGACGTTTGAATGGCGTCGCTATTGAGCAAATCGGTCGGAAAAGTAGAAACATTCGGCGATCTGTTTGCTTTATGTAACTAGTGACAAGAGCGTGTGAGAGCGAGCGAGAGCGACAAAATAGTGACTGCGAACGCGAAGCATTTGTCGGATTGTCAAACAGCACAGAGCGGAGAGGCGCTTTTGGGCTGATTTGAAGCGAAAATTTGGCGGCAGCGGAGATGTTGTTCGGCACTCGCAGGACCCAGCGCTAATTTATGGGTCCACTTAAAATGTGATAAGGGGTGAATCTATAATTTATCTCATGGCCCATAAGGATAAACGCACGCTTGTTTGGCCCATAACTCGAGCGAAAGCACTTATTCGAGTCAGCCTTAAATCACAAGTAAATGGCAATTTCTTGGGGAGTTTGTGCTTTTCGCTTGATTTATGGTTATTGGCGGCGGCAAAGAGAGGGGCTCTTATTTATTATATTGCTTCTCCTTTCTCTTTGGGCAACAAACATAATTACCCCATATTTTATTGCGCACAGCTTCAAACAGCTTTTATCGAAGCTATAAAGCCGATCCGTTTCTTCAATGGTCAAGCATATGCGCGGCTATTTTTTTCTTCTTCCTCTCTTCTCGCCCTCCGCCTGTCTGTGCGAGTGGCTGTGTGCATTACGCGAACACAGACACAGAGAGCCTTTGCGTGCGAAGTGACCTAACAGTTGGCGAAAACGCACAGTTTAAGAGAGTAAGAAGAAGCGAGCGAAACAAATCGCATCTCGTTTTATACATCATCACTTCAGTTGGCAGCAGCGAAATCGCTTTCGCGTTTTCACTTTTTACCGCTTCGCAACTCGCAAATGGCCATCCCATTTATTTTCCCATCAAAAGTGTTCGCACGCAAAACACGCGCGAACCATTTTTTCGATCGCTCCGCTCTTTTCGCGTTAAAACCGCGATAAAACTCGAAAGTTGAAGTAACCCAATTAAAGGTTTATAAACGTCGAAATAAGTCAATTTTTTAATTTTACTGCTGCGAGTGACTGTACAAGATGCACACGCGAGATTGCAGCTAAATCTTCTCAGGCCGCCGTTGCGCGAAGTTTTCTTTCCCCGTGTCGTCGAACAATTTTTAGCCTCGATTTGATTTTCATTTTAATTTGCGAAATCAAAACGACAATCTCTCGCTAAGTGTGACACTCACGACAGCCGATCGAGAAAAACTGAGCGACAGTTGTCGCGGTGAAAATGTCACACGCAAATAATTCGAGCGAAGAAAAACATTTGGAAGCAGAACACTCGATAGCGAGTTCACGCCACTGGTGTCCGCTGTTCGAAATTGGAAATGGAAGACACAATCTTCGAATTCGATCGATCGCTGTCACTTAATTGTAATTAAAAACGCGATGTTTTTCACGAAAATTTTCAACACAAATTTCGCGATAATGTTTATCGAGCTGACAGCGAAAATGTAGCGTTTGAAATAGTTCGAAAGCAAAAGCAAAACGCTTTTCAACTTTTGCTTGAAAACTTTTCGCTCTCCTCGCTCAGTTCTTCTACTCCACGCTTTGCATTCGAGAATTTCATTTAAACGATTGGAACTCTAGAACTTAAATTCAGTTTGATTGAAAATGCGTTTCATTTGAGACAAATATGTTTGTTTTAAAAAAATGCATTCGCTTCGAGAGCGAAACGAAGCGAGTTTTCATTTCGCGCAGATTGAAAAAAGCTTTTTGCCGAATACTTTGCAGTGTTTGCGAGCGCAAAATGAGCGGAGAAAGAGTAGAGAGCAGATTGAAATTATAAATATGAAAAAAGCGAGCGCATCGTTTTGTTTTCTTGTCATTTAAGATGAATGATGCTTTTTATTTATTTGTTTGTAGAGTTAGCGAAAAGAAGAGAAGAGCGAAGCAAAAGTTTCATTATTTACGAAATAAAACGCAATTATTTACGTTCGATGTCATTTTTACACTGCAATCAATCAAAATATGATTCGTTTCTGCATCGTGAATAGCGCAGCGAAAACATCCATTTCTTTGCCAGACTTGGTTTGATGCGCGAAGAAAAAAGCGGGAAGAAGAGCATATGCAAAGCGGATACAAGAAGCGGTGCACTTTTCATTTCGCAGCGAGCAAAGAGCAGTGATAACAGTTTATGTGCACATTTCTCACTGATTATATTTCACTAAAAATTTGCTCTCAAAAAAATCAATTTTAAATTCTCTAAATTTTCTTCCATCTTTGCATCGCTGCAACGCTGATGTTGATGCTTATGCGTTTGACGCCGCTGCAGCATCCGTTGTGTCTATCTGCATCTCGGTCAAAGAGCAGCACAGACACACAGCTGAGTTTAATCGCAGTAATCGTTTTTCTCGTTCTTTCGCTCTCTCTCTTTCACTTAATTGCAATGGCATTAATTGAAACTTGCAAAGCAATTAATCTTTATTTGAGTGACAAATTGAAACGATAAAGCGAAGTAAAATTAGCGATTATAATGTCACTTAAAAATCGCATCCATTTTCTGCTTCACAATAAGCAGCGAGCAACGAGAGGCGAAGCTAATTTCTCAGTTTTTTTTTCCTACGCTCTTATTCAAAAAGTCTTTTTAGTATGTGTTTCAAGCAGAAAACAAAGATGCGCGCAAATCGAGATTAATTAGCTTTTGAGTAGAGAATAAAACAGCGAAACAATAATTAATATCAACTCAATGGTAAAATACAATCAATCTTCACGTTAAATACTCGAGAATCGAACTTAATTTAAGCTCATTTTTTAATCGTTTTTCGTTTGAAAAAGATGAAAACAGTGTTTAAGGTGAATGAGGAGAAAAAAAAACTCCGAAAATTATGAGCGCTCCGGTTTCCGGAAATATTTTGAGCATTGAAAATAATTGAAGGGATAAACCGCAGGCAGCCGTTCTCTCTGCTCGCTTCACAAACATAATTCATCATTCGAAGTCAGTTCTGAACAGTGGCAAACTGATTAAAGTGTATACTGCTCACTGGCACCCATTTGATTGATACATTTTCATCTTTCTGCTTTTTTTTTCTAGCGTGAACGTTAAAAATATTTTTATTATAATTTATAATGAAAAGCGAGTAAAAGTAAAAAGCGAACATTCAAAATTGGCCTTTTGCGTGATTTGATTGATCGAGTGTTTCGCCTGCCTGCTACACATTTTCGAGTTACTAAATTAGTTTTTTTATTATTAATTTGATTAAAAACTAAGTGGCAGTCGACAGTCGTCGAAAGTAATTCTTATTAAGCGACACTCAGCGAGAGCAGCGTTTGCCCCAAGTCCAATGTTTGTGTGGTTAAAAATGATAAAGTACCACTTTTTTCGAAAAAAATTGGTCAATCTGAAGCTTCGGCACTTCAAAATGTATTTTTACGAAAAAACTATTCTTAGCAAGTTCAGATCATAAATCGACGACATTTTTAACTTATTGAGCTTGGTTAATTAATTTAAAATATTTTTTTTTGTTGCCCCAAACTAATGTTAAAATTCAATTTTTGTTGTTCAACTTTTTTTATTCTACATTTATTAACAATAAATAAAATATCTTTAATATTCAATATTTGAATCATATCCGTCATTTACTTGATATTAGACGAATGAAAGGCGAAAAAGCTAATGAGAAAGTTTATCCGCAAGTTTCAAAATTTGATTGATACGCGCGCAACTGAAGAAGTTATTAAATTAGCTTTTTATTAATTTTAATCGAATTGTAGAAAGCACGGACATGGACATGATTGTGCTTCGCACGATGAAGAAGATGGGTGCGAAGTGAAGCACTGGAAAACATTGTGCGCTGAATTGAAGCGAGCACATAGTTGTTTCGCGAGGAGGCAATATTTTGTGCTGCAGACAAACGAAGAGGACGAAGAAAGAATTTTTAAAACGATAATCAGCAAAAAAGTTTCTGTTTACGCTTTGATTAACTTTCGCAAAGTTCGCTGAGCGCACACACATTTTGAGTGATGAAAGCAAAAGCAAAAACAGTGTATAATATAGCTGATCGAAACGAAATTAATTTTTAACAAAGTTGAGCGTCGAGAAACAAAGCGAGAGCAGCGAGAGAACGCGGCGTACGCAAAAAGTGTATTATGTAATGTTAGGCGACACAAGTGGATTATAATCGCACCATTCTCGCCAATCAATCTTACCACGCATTGTGTACTTGAGCTGTTCACGTCGACAGCAGTCACCGGGGACGTGGAGAATGAATGAAAGAGCAGAGCGCACTGTATAATACAGCGTTAGAGTTGAGTTGAGTGAAAGCTTCTCGTCAAATTTGGCTGCCGACACTCTCGCTGTGTGTGTGCGCGTTTCACTTTCGCAGCATGGGAGTACTTCGCTTCTTCTACAGCATTTACTCTCGCGCAATTAATTAATCGCAATTTTTGGCCGAAATCAAAAGCAGCTGCAATCAACTAAAATTAACCCTTTTCGACGCCGAAATGAGGCCATAAATCAAGTGCGAAATTAATTAAATCATAATCAAAGGCGAAAACGCTGGTAACAGGCTCGAGCAGCGAGTGTTTTTAGTTTGTTTGCTTGGCAGCGAATAATATGGTGAGTGAAAAACGAGAGACTGAATGGTGCGAGCTGAAAATGAAGCTGCGAAGAAAGAAAGCGGCCAAAAAATCGGTGCGAAAGCAAAACAAAAGCGGCGTTTGTTTCATACATTTTCACGCGTTTGATTTATCGATGCAAAGCGCGGCAAAAGGCGAGCGGCATTTGTTTCTGCTTTTGTCGACAGTAAAAAACGCGAGCCTTGCGTCGACTTCAATCTGCCTGTCAAAGCGCTGCCTTTTATGATGTTTAATGTTGATGGTAATTGAAGCGAGCTTTGCGCTATATCGAAACAACTGCGCGATCGATCGATCGCCGCTCACACACTCGCCGACCGATCGCTCTGCTGCATTATATTGTTGAGTGAGTGATATTAGTGCCGAAAATTTGTGTGTCTTCAACTATCAAATAAGTGTAGAGACGAGCGAACGACAAGAAAAGTTAATACCGTCGCTTCTTTTCGTTCTTTTCGCCCACAGACGAGCGCTCGCTGAATGCGAGATCGGCTCGCTGCCGGAGCTGTTCGCTCTCCGCTCGCTTCAATTGACCACCACTTTAACATCTCATTAATTCAAAGAGAAAAGTGTTATTAAGTTGTCCAACATATTGTCAACACACGAGCTCAGCTATTATTTATGGGCAGCTGTCATTCAAAGCGAAAACGCGAAGCTATTTTTTCGCTCTCCTCTGCTTTATCTGCGTCCTCAGCTTCTTCCTCGCTCCATCCTACGTTCTATAGGCTAAATCATGTTCGCTGTGAATGCATGTCAAAGCCTTTCAGATTATCATTAACTCAATTCTCACTTTTCGCTTTTCGCTCCGTTTGCCATCAATTCGCTATTTAATTTGTTTTCATTTAAACAACATAAGTACCAAACTTGAGCTGTCGATCAAAGTGATGACATAGAAATCTTTTCATCGCCTCAATCTTTTGCTCGTCAAAAGATTGATCGCGAGTTTTGAGTGATTGTAGCAATTAAATTCGCTTTTAAACCGACGAATGCAAACTTTCGCATTCATTTTACAAGTTCTCAGTTTAGAGCACTTCGCGAAGAAGTCGAGTGCCAAATGTGTACCTTGCAAATTTATCACTAAAACTCTAATGTCAACAGCTAATTCTGGCAGAGCGCACTTATGCAGAGCGATGGAAAGTTGCTGAGTTCGAGAAAAAAGCTGACAAAGTGAATGTGTGAAAGTTTTTTGCGCGAAATGCATGCAGCGAGCATCGAATCGCGACAAGCTGACAATTGATAACAAGGTCGAAGATACGGAGCGTTTCTCGGCTGAAATTGGAGAAAAATGAAAGAAAATGAGGATAAGAGATGGTAAAATTTGATTCAAAGCTGGCTTTGCACAAAAAGTATCAAAGCGCATCATTCAGCGTGCGAGCAAAAAGCTTCGCTTCATTTCGAAAGCAGAGCTCGCAAACGATATTCGTGTTTGCAAACATCTTAAGAACACTTCAATTGGAGATCAGTTTCGAAATGGACGCGAGAAAAAGAGAAGAGAAAAGATTTTGACACATTTTGGACCTTTTAGAAAAGCGTTCAATTGACAAATAGCCGCCTCTTTACAAAGCTATTCAATACTCTTATTGCGTTCAATTTGTTTTCTCACTCTCGCAGCACACACTTGTGTACAGAGACCAGAACTTTTATCCTTTTGCTCTTTCTGCGCGCTTCTCGCTCACTGCCATTGTTTTCTTCCTGTTTTTAACTTCGCCTTCATCTTTCTTTTCACCTTTTCTTACTTTTGTTGCGCCGCACAACAAGAGCAGCCCTCGAGAATCGAGACATAATTTCTCGTCGGCTTTGTTGAGTGTTTAATTCGCTAAAACGATGCGAATCGCGTGTGCTCTGCGTTTGTATTTTCGCAAGAACCAACGCACCGAAAAGTTTGTCTAAACTATTTTTAGCGAAGCAGTCGAACAAATAAAAAGCGAGCGGAAAAAATTTATTTTGCCTTTTCATCATTTAAACGCCATTTTTAAACATATAAATTTTACTGTGTAAACCTTTCGACTAAAACAAGCGATTCTCTCTATCCTCTTACTCTCTTCCACTCTTCACTTTGCTTTCACTCGCTTTCGCCGCTTCGAGAACTGCCAAAAAAATGTTTTTGTTTATTATTTTTGCTTTTATGTAAATACAAGTTGACAATTGCCATCAATTTAACGCCCGTCGCTGTTATTAATACTTACTTCACACCGCACTCATAAAGCTGTAAATTGCGATTTTCAATTTTGCGCGTAGTTGACCTGAAAAAGAATTTTCACCTCGTGTTCGCCTGCTTCATACATTTGCGCTATTTCGCCCGAATCTCAGCCGAATTACACAACGTCCTGATTTTGTGCGCAGTGTGTCATTTGTTTGTTTTGCGCTCGCATATTCAATTGCGTGGATTGAGCTTGTGTTTACGAATTTTTGTTTTAAATAAAGCGCGTATTAAACAGATTTCAAAATTAGATAAGAAAAAGGAAAAACGCTGAGAACTATAACGCAGCTAGTTTAAGTCTTAAGCTTGTCAATTTTTGCCATTAAAACTTACCTGCGATCATTATTTTACATGCAGACAGAGAAAAGTTGCTTTCGCTTAATCTTTTCAAGTCAGACGGCATGAAAATTTGAAAAAACGCGGTTACACTTTAGAATCTATGGCGAATGCATGTCGTCGTGAAAGAGAACGCGGCGGTGAATTTATATATATTCTGAGCGTTTCGGAGTCGCAAGTTTTAAATCACTGCGTATACTATGATTTCCTCAATTTTAGTGCCCATTTTTATCACCGAAAAGAGCAGTCAATTTAATGACCAGAAACAGCCATAATTCGTCGACGAGTGTAATAAAAACTTTTTTCAACTGCTTATGGAATATACAGATGGTTAAAATGGTTAAATAACTCGAAAGTTAACGCCGCGTTTCGAAATATGCATCGCACATTAAGAGCTTTCACCGCCCTGAAACATTGCGATCGGCCGCAGGTGAATATTACACACTATTTATGAGCGGGTACACCCGATTCAATAAAAAGTGACCGTGTATATGCACATGTTTGTTAGTTTAAGTCACTTTTCTATTGAATTAGTTGTACTACTCTGTCCACAAAAAGAATCTCGTTTTGTGTGCAATGCTTCGTGCGAAGAGATAATTTTTTTCTTAACACATAGCATAGCACACAGCGTGTTTATTCTGCATCGTTGCGAGTACCGATTGCGAATTGTTTCTTTTCTGCGCGGCGATAAAAATAAAGCGTGTCACAACAATCTGCAGATTTGTCGGCAAACGAGGGTGTGCAATGAATCGTCGCTTTCCGTTCTTCTTCTTATTTCATATGTTCCCACCAAAGATAATAAAACTCAACATGATTCCAAGTACATCACTTTTCCAAATATTCTCCACGTTTATTTTCATTCACCGCTTTTAAACAATTGCTTTCATTCTTTTTCTCAGCAACTAGCAAGATACATTCGACCATTATAAGCGCTACGGTCATTAAAAAAATTAAAT
The DNA here is from genome assembly GCA_003675995.1 of Dinothrombium tinctorium. Lineage (NCBI taxonomy): Eukaryota > Metazoa > Arthropoda > Arachnida > Trombidiformes > Trombidiidae > Dinothrombium > Dinothrombium tinctorium. Next base: position 60,386 of record NCKU01000042.1, on the reverse strand, counting down.
TTGGGATTTTCGATGCATCAGTCAATTCAGCCGAATATGAAGATCGCAATTTTTCTTCTTCTTCGTTCAAGTGTTCAATTTGTACACATATTTGTAAAGGATGAGTTTTTGGATTGAATAGAAGCTTAAAAGAATAAATTTGGCTGAAGAGAAAATAAATTTGATTTGATTTAGAATTTCTGGCACCAGCAATGAAGAGCGCGATCTTTTAATCTTGATCATTTTGTTCATTCTTAATAAAGTTAAAATATATGTTATTAAATCACTCGATAGCGAATAAAAGTAAAATAAGCGTTGCATTCGTTTGAAAGTGCTGGATAAGAAATGAAAGCAATTAAGATTCGCGCAGATAAATTTAGCGATGACTTCTTCTTCTTCTTCTTCTTTCTATTTGCGAATTGCGACAAACAAAATTTTATGTAAGTGCTGCCGTTAATTTTCGCCTCTATATCATTGCTCTTTGATTTTTTTGCTCTCGTCAAAAATCGCTGTGCGCTCGTTGTTAACAACTTGAGATTTGGAGAGCGGAGAACAAGATTCATCAAGCCATTATCTCGTCATAGATACTACTGCTACTCTTCATACAAAAAAACACTCTCCGCACGTTGACTGCTCGAGAGAGGCGACGTCCAATTTATCGATCGCCGTGCGACAAGGAAACAATTATTCGAATTGAGCGCAATTAACGAAAATAAGATTGGCTTTGCGTTTTTTCAGTTTTTTCTTTCGGCAATTTTTGCAAAACCCACGTTTGTTGTTTCGATAGCAAAGCGTTAATTAGCCGTTGATTTTGTTGTCGAAAAGCGTGGTTATTTGCAGACGAATATAATCCAAGTTTACTCATTCGTAAATTTAAGTTTTCTGTTTCGCAAAGCTTTTCAATGGAAGAAGATCGCGATAAAACGCGTCGAGATTAAATAATCGTAATCCACGAAGTCATAACTTCACCGACAATTGAGTGCCGACAGAGCGATGAATTATACGGCGCGATATACGATTTTACTTTGTATTTATAAATCGTAAGAAAGCAAAAGTATGGAAAAGTAGGAAAAATAAGCGAAAGAAAACGGAAAGCGGAGCGAAATTTGGTAAATCCATATTTCGAAAAGAAGACAAAAAACAAATCGCTTTTTCTCGCAGCAATAAATGCAGAATAATTCAAGAAATAAATCAATTCGACGGCAGGGATCTGCTCAACACACTCGTAGTTACGGCAGTGAAATCGCCTTCTGACCTCGCCATGAAGTTGATATACACCGTGGCTTTGAGCGGCCACTTTTTCGCTTCGCCTTTCATCCGCTTTTCAAAAACGTAAAGCGATGGCAAATGTCTGCAAATCCAAAATACAGCTTTAAAGCTAATGATAATAAACTGCATTTGAACTCGAAACGTTTGACATGTCTTTTGTGTGAACGCTGGCCTTTAGGCTTTAAAATTTATGGCGTGTTTCAAAGATAAGACGGGGGAAAAGGACTTAAATTGCAATTTTTATTCTGCTTCAAACAGGAGACAGTTATTTGATAACGCTTCTCTCTTTGTATCTTCTCTTTCGACGAGTGAAAGGCAGCCAATCATTACTCAAAATCTACACTCGAACCATTATTACACACATTTGATATACATTGAAAATTTATTACACACGCGGTATTTGTCCGAAAGTGAAACAAGCGGATTATCGCTCTCGCCTCACGGAAGCGCGTTGCGACCTGTGATCGAGGAGCCGAGACCAGGATAGAGATACGGACTCAATGCTGGCTGAGGGGCGACGAGTGGCGATGAAAGCGACGCGAGCGAGTACGGAGATATCAGTGCGTTCGGCCCCGTCGTGAGCGGGTAACTTTTGTACGGGTGATATCGGTTCGAAAATAAGCCGATTTGATCCAAATGCGATCGCGGGTTGATCGAAGTGTTTGATGAACTCAACAGAGGCGGAGGACTTCCGTAGTAGCCGAACGGGTTGAACGGTGGCGTAAAACTAGAAAGCGACGAAGAACTATTCGTGTGAGTTTTCAAGTGTTGTAGCAATTCTTCGGGAGAGGAGAAGCGTTTACCACAATACGATGTGCCATTCATCCAATTGCAAACATTGTTTGAAGGCAAAGCACCCACGGAAGAAGTTAACGGGGGCACTCCGATCGGACAATGGTTACAGAGGCAAGTATCACGACAGGGAACAGGTGGTTGCAGGCTGGGAATCGCTTGTCCTGTTGCAGACTTAAGTCGTTGGTAATGCAAATACGGCGATAAAGTTGACAAATGAGTGAATGCAGTGCTGGTCACAGCTTGACATCCATTGCAACAACTTTTGGCTCCCACCGCGGTCCGTGATAAATAGTGGTCATCGATAACCGCTTGCTGCTGAGGCTGACTGCTTTGGGGTCCGCTGGCTAAAGAACTAAAGCTTGTCGAGCAATTATCGTCAGACTTTGGCGAAGCGAGTTTTGTAGATTTAGAATGTACAGATGAAGTAATCGTCGGCGCTGTCATCGATGAGGGACTTGTTACCGGAGATGATGCTAGACCATTTCTCTGGTTATGCTCATTATTTTTCTGGCTGTCATATGATTTCGATGTGGAATTATTGGTCCCTAGGGACGAGGAGCAAAGCGATCTTTTCTCGCGTCTTTGGTGGTAACTCGAATTATTTATGGGCGACGCTCTCTCCACTTTCGAGCTCCTGGTGTTTGGTGACAGTCGTGATGTAATCAAATCATTATTATTGCTCCTTTGCGTCAAATCCTTGCAATCTTTGCTGTAATTTTTCGTTACACTCGATTCATACGGTTTGTACGATATTTTGCGGTTATTGCTGCAATCACTGTCGACGCTCGAACTGCGCGACGGCTCCTCTCCGAAGTTCTTCTCGGACGAAAGCGATGAGCTGACGCTTTCGCGTTCGCGTTCGTCGCCTGTCAACGAGTGACCGTTGCATTGTCGTTCGCTTTTTGTACAATTTTTACGTGGCTTCTCAATGGGCGGTATTATGAGACGATTGTTCGGCAACAGATCGGCACCAATATTGTTACAAGTCTGAGCGAGCAGTGCTAACGGACTTTTCTTCGCGTCCAACTGAGCGAAAAGAGAAAGAACAATGCAGCATTCAATTTCGACTCGATCGTGTGCGTTTTAAGAAGCAAAGCAAAGCAAAGTTGGTGAAAGCATGACTTGTTCATTTTCGCGCAAAATTAATGAACGCACGAAAATTTGGCAGTGAAAATCGTGAGTATTTAGTTTACTGTTTAGCTTGCGAGAAAAGTTTTGCGAGGCTGCTTCGGCGAAGAAGAATGGTACTCACCGTGGTCGGCAACGGCGAAAAGTAGTCAGGCTTTAAAATATTGTTGACAAGATTAGAACTCATTAAAACAAATTGCGTGTGATTAATTAAACTTTTCAGCGAGAAACGAGCGCAGAAAGCGATGATCACAGCGTTTTTCTTCTACTTTGCTGATCGGAGAAGTTTTCAGCATTGAGTGAGAGTGAGAGAGGAGTTGAGCGGAGCGTTGAAAAGTTTGAACACTTGTGAAGAAGAAAGTAGCAGCAAATCGCAGCTCTCGTTTACACACTTTACACTCGCGTTTCGCTCTTTTCTCGCTTTTCAAACTTTATTATTGAACGTAACGAATTCAAGAATTGAACTGAACTGCGGCTGTGCCGCGCGCGCACCGTTTCGCAATCGGCATCTATGGGCCAAAGTTTAGCGCTGAACTTTTTTTCTTGCTGTTCGCTGCCTGCTGCTCTGCTCGCAGCGATTGATTTTGCCACTCATTAAAAATGACCGCCGCACTCTGCCTTGAGTGACGTTCATTCGCATCTTCAACATTGATCACTTCTTTCTCTTGCTGCCTCTGCATCACACCATCCATCGTTTCGTACGTCGCTGTTTGCTTCCATCGCTACACACTGCGAGCGAAAAACTCTGCTCCGCTTTGCCATCGCTCGCCTAGCCGCGCACACAAGTGCAAGTGTTTGAGGCGCGAGGCGTAACGACGAGCATCGCAACGCAGCGATCGCGCTGACTTTGATAGAGATGAATTGACAGTTTATTGACAGATAATTTGTTATATTCATATAAAAGCAAAGCGCAGCGAACGCGAGCAGAAAAAAAACGAAAATGAAGTGTTTCAATTTCAGTGTACAAAAAGCTTGTCGAAACTTAATGAGTTCGTATTTGTATTTGAGCACAAAACACAAACACAATTGATTGAACGCAAAAGCGTTTCGTGCGAGGAATCGCAATTGCATCAATCGCATTTCGGTGATTCTTGCTGCAATTAAGCAGCCGTTGCGTGTAACTTTTTTTCATTCGCTTTGGCTTTTTCGCCAAAATACAGCTCGTTTTAAAATGTTTAACGAAATGCGTGTCCTCTCTTCAGTAACAGCAGAGGTCGTCATCGAGTTTATTGACGCCGCGGATTCCGAAAAAAAACTTGAAGCAAACTTTTTAAATTGCAAAACTTTTTTAATTTAACTTCTCCACTTTTTTTATATAAATTCAAATTTTTTTAAGCGAACAAAAATAATGAAAGTTTAGCTATTTTTAAAAAAACCGAAGTTCGAAAAAATTTTCGCTCTTTTCTTCAACTCTTTTAATGAATACTTTTCGCGAGCGCAGTCAGCAGTTAAACGTTTCATTAATCGTTTTCGTAGCTTTTAACGTGTAATTTTAAATTGTAATGTGTAATATTAATAATCCGGTGTTTAGAATGCGCTGCTCGGCGTTGAGCATCGAGAGTGAGCGAGTGAGCGAGATAGATAGCAATTCACTCTGAGCGAAATTATTTCTGGCGAAAAAAAAATTCGTTTGTACGAGTTTGCTTAATGTATTTTTAATGGTTTTCGAATGGAAATCTGCGGATAGAAAACTGTTGTTTACTAATAATTTACTAATAATTAGCTAAATAATTATTTGAAAACATGCAACACAAGAGTTTCGCTTGAATTCGAGCGATTCACTTGTTTTCATCGTCCATCATTCGCCTCGTTCGAATTAATCGGTCGATTCTTTGGCCATTAGTCAATTTTGACGCTAAACTTTATGATATTTTGAGAATAAAATAAAATTTCCTTATTGCAATAGCCTACGCGAAATACATTTCAAGGATCGCCTGAAAGAATTTCCCAAAATAAGAAATACCCATAATCACACAGTTTGTATACGAATCTACTAATTTAAATGTAGCTAGTCATAATTTATTTTAAAAACTGACGTTCGCCGCTTTCTCGCTGATGACATTTGAAGTTTGAATATAATAAAATTGAAAAATTTGATTGTTTTCAAAATTACATTACGAGCGAAAAAAATTGCGCGATTTCTATGCAGTGACATTAAACGCAATTAAAAAAATTCGCACTTTGCTCATTGAAACAATAAGGTTTTGTTTAATCTGTGCAAGATAATTGCAAGCAGTGGAAAATTAAAAAAAAAGAAACACAATTTAATTATCGCCATGTAAACCTCTCGCTAGTTTCATTCATTTTCTGGAAAAAGTGTAATTTGTAAAAAGCATAAAAAGAGGAATAATTTATGTTTTCGAGCGAGGAGAGAAGAAATAATAATAAACTTGAGAAAGGAAAATGTTTGCGGAGAAAAAGGCGAATGATCATTGAGAAAAAAGCGAATAAAAAGTTGTAAGGAAATTGATTACTTCAAAAATTACTCTTTTTTATCGTACTTTTAATGCTTTCGCGATTAAAGAAGTGATTTGTGTGCGAGAAGTGAACGAGAATTACAAAACGTTTAATCTTTTAATTGATACTTTAAATGCTACTCTGTATTCAATCATTTTTAATAATAATTTAAAAAGACATACGCTTTATGTATCATTTGCGAGATTAAATAAGAAGAAAAAAACACGAGCAACGAATGAAAGTGTCACGCAAAAAGCTAATTGAAATTAAGCAAATTTTTTTTCATTTCATATTTTGCTTTTCGCTTGCCTACAGTGAATTCGCCGAATTCGTGATCGTATTTATCTCGACGTTTTTCTCTTTCTTTTCTTACGAATAACGCTTTATGACAAATGAGTTTCAAATAGCCTTAATTTTGCAATTAATTCGTGGAAAAAAGCGAGAAAAGCGAGAACTCTTTCGTCTAAGAAAGCGCGAGTGTTCACAAGCCGACGACAGTGTGCGTATTCTATTGCTGTCATGTTTCGAATCGAAAGCAATTAACTTTTACAGCATTTTGCGTGTCCGAAACGAAAATATCACACAATATGTGTGATTGTCGTTAAATTTGAATTCACGCTTTGATTGACGAACTTTTAATTTACTTTTGTGAACATCACTCACAGTGAAAGCGTTTTTGTGCGCTGCTCCCGCTCGCTGCATTAAATCGAAAAACTTTTTACAAAAGCGAAAAAATTCAGGGAAAAGAAGCGAAATAAATGATTGCTGTCAATTGTGTGAGAGAGTGAAAGAGTTAAACAGACGTGTTGCGTATAGCGGAGAGAATGAGCGAAGCAGCGAGTATTATTTAAACTGCAAGGTGTGCGTGAAAGCATAAAAGCAAATTAATGGTACCGTTGCCATGTTTTCGTCTGTGCACTTGGTTTAAAATTGTAAGTTTTGTATTTCGTCGAAGTGCATAACCAAACTCAGTCTGTCAGTCAGCGCGCTCACACGCCGCTTCCTTTCACTGATGCTAAGCGCTGCAAGAAGGTGCGAGTTTTTGCGGCGAAGGCGTGCCTGTAACCGAGAAAAAATTTTGTGCTCTGCATTTTCTGACGCCGACCATTATTATTATCGTTTATTATTATGTAATAATAACAATTTTTGAAACGGATTCATTGAAAGGTGCGAGTGCAGAAATAAGCACCTGTCTTCTCCAGCGAAAGCTTAATGCATGTGTGTCGCTTTCTTGAAGCGAACCAAAAACTCTTAATATTCGCTTTGCTCAATAGTACGTAATAACAGCGCTAGAGAGAATAGTTACGCGATTCACAATTAAGCAGAACACGTACGCACTCAGCGCTCAGTCGCAGGTAGAAAACACGCTCGAAATTACACACTATTTAACATGTATGCACTCAATTAGCGAACTGTTTATTAAAAAGTGATCAGCGAAATTGTATGAGTGCGAAATTTTACACAATTTGCTCGCCTCACACATACAAGTGGACAAATGGATGCACTTTATTACCATTTTGTCCTTTCATTTTGCTGCTTCTTGCGCTCTTGTAGAACTCTTCTACAATGCGAACACCGGAGACGAAGCATTTACTGCCGACCGGCTCATTGCGCTGTGCAGATAACATGCAGCGAGCAATAACAATTGTTTTAATTTCCATTCGCTGAAAAGCAATGAAATAAGAAATTAATTTTATTGCCCGCGCGCTCGTTTCATCGCCAAAAATGAGGCGTAATCATATTTTTTGGAAGGCAGCAACAAAATTTTAATCGCCTCAATTTTGCTTTTTAGTGTGAAAACGAAATTAAAAATGAAAAATTCGCTTTTAAGTAGCGACGGAGTGAATTGAGCAGCTTTCGCCGAGGCTCGAAAATAAATGAGAGTTTTGTCCTTCGTTTTCGGGTGTCTCCGAACGGCGAAAAGTTTCGCAGAATTAAATGTTTTAAAAACTAAAAGGCAAAAAAAGTGATTATTAGCGAGCAGAAAGAGAAATGATTGCGAATGTGTATTGAGTTGACACAGAAAGAACGGCGCGCAAGTTGTTGCTGCGCTGGCTAAATATGATTAGTGTGTTCGAGCGGCTATATTTGTTGCCACCATAATTACAATGTTCTTTGCTGAATGTCAAACGAATTCGTTTTGATTGATGAGAGTTGAATAATGACAGCGAATGCAAATTATGTCCTCGTAAACAGCAGGCGTTTCATTTGCGAGCAGAGAATGTAAAGAAGCCATTAATCTCTTTGACGGCGAGTGTAATAATAAAATGAGAGCCAATAACATCGATCAATCACTTCGCTTTTGAACATAATTTTCGAATAATGCTATCAAATAGAGTGAAGAGAATGGCAAACGCGCGCGCACACAGTTCCATGTCAGTTCGCTATCGATGCTGGCCAGCCAGCATCCATCACCACACCACTCGTGTCTCGCTGCTACACCACCATTGTCACAATGCGATTATGTCACTGCTACCATTGTATTCTACAGCGTTTTACACGTGTTCCGACTTTATTTCTGCCGCAGCGATCAATTTCGCAGGACGGGTCGTGACATTCGCGTCAAGCGCTCGTCTCACGTTCGCAATCGCATTCGTTCGTTTATGCGATTATTCGATTGTGAGCAGCGAGTACACACATGAGCTCCATCGTTTTATTTTTGCAACAAACCGAATAAAAATTAAAAGTTTTTAAAGGCACCTTAAAATTAGATTTCATTTTGAATTTGCTAAAATTAGCAATGAATAAGTGACAAAATAACTCAATTTAATTAATAATCTCTTAAATGAGATTTTATTAAAATTATTTTCAAAAAATAAAATAATTCTCAACTTTTATAGTAGGAGAACGCATTTATTTCAAGTATTTCAAAAATCGAGATTTAAAAATATTTAGTAAGTGGAAAAGCACTATTTTTGTTTTTCAAATCAATGCTAATGTATAATTAGCTTATATGAAAATCAGTAGTTTTAAAAATTTTGCTGCTTTCGAAGTTTGCATAACTTTTTTTCAAAGTAAAACATTCTAACCGAGAGACACTCGCTTAAATAAACTTTCGATTTGCTATTTTTACTTTCTTTCAATAAGCTTTCCGAAAACGCCTAATTTATGAAAAACAATGTTTTCACTTCGAGAAATTAAAAATTATTTGACATCAAGACTGACCTCTTTAGTTTTGAGCCTCATGCACTATTGTATCAAAATTTTTATGCGCAAAACTTGGAAAAAATCATTTAAATTTCAGTCTATGTTTAGTCTTTTGTTTCTAGAACTCATCAGCGAATGAACTTTAATGATTTCCTAAATGATATTTTGAAAAAAAAAGCACAACTGCGTAATTTATTTTTATTGTAAAATTAATTTCTCTTTATATCTATAGCTACCTTGAGCATCTTTTAATCTGCATTAGAAGGTAAATTTTACTAATTTTTATTTGATTACAACGAAAAAATTGAATGTGTGCTTTTTAAACGTAGTGAAGCAAATGGAAGAATTCAGCTTACGCCAGATTATATTTCGTACACAATAAATTTGCAATCACTGCGTTCTATCTCTGCGAACGATAAGCTGAGATGAAAATGTTAAATAGTTCTCTCGGAACGTGAACTCAGAATCGCGGTTTACACGCAAATTGAATGGCGAGTATAAATTAAATGATGTGCACTTTCTACATTGTGTGCATCCAATACAATGGATCATTACGAAGAGTAAATTAGCTATAATTAGCCTTAAGCCAAATGAAAATAATTATCGAACAAAAATGCAGCCACTGTGAAAAGCGTGCTGCGAACTTTTCTCGTTCGCTGAAAAAAATTGAATCTGCAAATTAGATGATACTTTGCGATAAAAATGTGTCGCATTATTTACTAGCAAAAACTGCGAGCAGATTAATCATGTTTTCGCGACACTTTCACCAGTTTGCGACAAAATGAACGAACTGACAGCCGAGCGGCCATCGAAACAACCGTTGAGTACAAAATGGTTGTAATAATGTTCTGTCGGTCAGTAAATAACAAGAGAGGCAAAGATAAAAGAGAAAGCGAGCGAGAGCAAAGCGAGAAGATTGATGGACATTTAGTGTTGCGTCTTTCATCGCTTCGCATGCAAACGGCGGTGAGACGAGAGAGAGAGAGAGAGCGAGAGAGAAGGGAGAGAGAGTGAGTGAGTGAGAGCGCGATGAAGAAGAAGAAGGTGCCGAGAGAAAGAGGAGCTAAAGAAGCTGCAGCAGCGAGCAGAAAAGAGCAGCGAAAGTTGGTGCGCAAATTATTCGGGTTCGATGCTTGACAAGTATTGTCCTCTAAAATGAAAAATGGACCACACAACGAGCCGAATTTTACATTGAATGCTCGCGCTTAATAATGGTTGCAAAACTCATCAATTTTGTTGAGAAAGACGGCTTTAGAATTATAACCTTATCTGAGCACAAATTTACACCGCCTTCCATTAATCTTTTAATGTCATCAGCAGATGTTGCACTCTTTTAAATCATCTCCAGTACACGGAGTGAGCAAGCCTCCACCACTGATTGTCTTTTCGCTGCGCTCGCGAAATTCGTGTCCCCACGCGAAGCGAGCCCAGCCAAAACGCAACCAGCATCCGTTCGCTCCCCGAAACGCGCGTAATGGACTTGAAGATAGCGATTACTTTCATTAAACACATCCACTGCTAGTTAATGAAAGCGAAATTTTCTATTCATTTCGCTCTCGCACTCCTCCGACATCTATGTGATCAAACTTTGCGCTGCGATTAATGATTGCAGCGCAAATATCGTGATTAAAAGACGAATCGGAGAGAGCAAACTTGGCTCTGATTTTCATGCGAAAAGCAATTAGTCGCTTTAATTCATTAGCCTCATTCGTGATCGCTCTTTGCCAAATTTTTATTTTTTAAATATCTTTCTTCAAAATTAATCGTCGCTAATGCGTTTTGAAACAATTTATTTTCGACTATTTATCCGAATGCTCCGCCGCTATTAACGTTAGAATATTTCTTTATGACTTTGGCTCGTTCCAATTCAGATCACAATGATCATTCTTTTCGGCGCAAACACTCCGAATTTTGTTGCTTCAATTTCCCAGAAATTTCGCATTTTTTTCAACGCTCGCGAACAATCGTTTTAATGATGATGATGAGTTCGTTGTTTCGCACCGGAGTCCATTTCTTTTATCGGTCGCTTCTGGTAGGTCGGCTTCTTTTAAAATTACCTTAATTTTAGGTTCTCAAACGATGGTTAGAAATTATTGCACCCCTCAATTTGTTTCGATGCGGCAATTGCCGTATTCAATCGCGTTTTTACATCGCATAATGGTATCCTGAATTCTTCGAAAGCCGTCAATTAAACGCTTAATTGCGGCCAATTTATTTCCAAAACTATGTTAAAAGCAAATTGCGTTTTTTGCGCGAGTGAAAAAGAAGAAGAATCAAAGTTTCAAAAGTATCGCTCATATTTCAAACGCATTCGTTTCGTTTTTTTAAAGCGAGCGAACAAAACTAAAACGCAAATTAGATTTGTTTAATTCGTACGTGTGACACTCAATTACGCTTTTGAGCGATTCGAACGCGTGCGAGCCCGTCTATCGCTCCATCTCATCGAACAGTTCGCGTCGAGAGTCATCCATGTCATTTGCATAATACACGTTCAGTGATGAAGTAAATTACAAGGAAATGCTGCGAGTACTAACGGCAGCATATACACAAAATTCATTGCCGCAAATTCGATGTCTGATTCGAGTAACGTCGGCCCAAAGGCGATCATTTCTCAGCGAGTACGACAGCGGAGACGTCGACGACCGAAACCGTTCACCGGCAGTACGTTGTACTCGTTGTAATCCGAGTAAATTTGCATTTACATTCAGAGTGAAGCGAGCAGCAAAATTTAATGTCAGGACACAGCAATTCCTCTGTGTATTGTACACCAAACCATTCTCTGCGAGCAATTCATCCACATATCGCCGCAAAGCGATCTTTGGTCATTAATTTTTGGTTAGAACCGGGAAAGAGAAACGAAACTAGTTCGCTTCTCTTGCGTCTTCGGCTAATTTAGTGTCAAAGACAAAACGACGCTTGTCACAATTTGGCGGCGAATTCATTAAATACGCATTTAACTGATTGCAAAATTTTCATTTGAATCGCGAATGCATTCATCGTTTTTTTTTCGCGCTGCTTGTTCATTAAAATTTTTGCGTAATATTTTTAATGGCTTATCGCGTATTCAAACATTAGACTCGAAATGCTGGAACCTAGGACAGAAGAAGAATCGGCGAGAAAACAAGCGCGAGCAGCTCAATTCGCATTTTTTCAATGCACAAACATGAACTTGTGATCTAATCTGCGCTGTTTCAAATGTTATTAATGCTTTTTTTGCCTGGTAATTTAATTTAAAAAATCTTGTAAAGCCATATTTCATTTTTGCGTATTGATGGCGACGAAAAAAACGAAATGATTTATTAATGCCATTTATGTACTTGTACCGAGCGAGGAAATGACAGCTTCGAAATATTAATGGTTTGATATTTCCAATTCAAGCTTAAAACGTCTTTACTTAGAATTACGCTAGAAAAATTGTGTTTCGCGAACTCGAGCTCAAATATTTTTTGACTCTCGACGCCCAGAGCTCGAGTCGAAGCGATTCTGGCCGTGTGCCGCTGCCAATTCGAAGCTCTACTCATTTTCAGCGATTTGCGGTGAAAAATGCGCTTCGATTACAAACCGTTTTCAGTTTTTAGTTTACGTGCGAAATGTTTTGCAGTTTTTTAATTTATTGGATACGCTGTAAAATAAATTTTTACGACACGCACAAATATTGAATTGCTTTCGCTTTCCGAGAATTGTGCTTCGCAAAACGCGCAAATCATGCATCGATTTTTTTCTCTCAGCCTCTTCGCTCTCTTCTCCCTCTGTTCAGCGCACCTTTCGCACCTGACGCTCGCTGTTATTCAATTCACTCCCCGATGCTTTGCTCGAATCGTTAACGGTGAAAAGTATCGAGCATCATAAGTCAAAAAGTTTGCTACACGTCAAATGAATTTGTCACGAGAAGGGAATAATTTATTAAGCCTGACAATGATCACAATACAGCGAAACGCTTGACAAACACAACTTTTCTCACCACTTAACAATTGATGTTGCGGTTTACGCCGGAAACGTTTCGCGCCCAAAAACTCTGAAAAACTTTTTTCAATGGCTTACAGCAACAACAATAAGCCATTGATTACTTTAACTAATCAACGTTAGAAGTTTCTTTTCAGCTGCTTTCGCAGAAAATAGATCATGTTCGCAACGCACTAAACACACACACACACACACACACATGTTTGCTCAGCGAAATTACATGTTTTTTCTTCGAACGCTCTACACCATAATTACATAGATATGGTAATAAAATAAGATTTCGAGAATAGAGCAAATAAAACGAAACTGATGGCCATAGCATCTTATTAAAGCTTGTGCAATTTAAATCTTCTCTTCTTCTTCGTGCTTCTCATGCATTGCATGCCGAAATTAAGTCTGAATTGTGTTTGCGTTCAGCTTCAATGATTTTAATTTTCAATAATTTCAAATGAAAACATTTCGCTTACTTTTTCTTCTCTCGAACGACATTCTTTTCAGCAAACATTTCATTTAAATTTGAGCAAATAAAATTGATTATGCATTGTATAAACTCAACTCTGAGCAAATAATCGCACAATCAGCTCGCGTATAATTCAATATGAAGTTCACGCTAGGTTACAGTGTAAAACTAGAGCGCAACTTCGACTTGCTAACTTTTTTGTTTCATATTGCTCATAAAAACACATTAAAACACATTGTATCACATTGTTTTTAAATTATTGTTTCATCACGTTGTTCGCTATTTTTTATGATTTTATTTATCACGCTTTTCTCAATTTAAATATGCGTAGATAACGCAATCGAAAAAGAAATATGCGCCAATTAACTTTAATAAACACCACTTAAACAAATAACCTCTTTATTGAGTTTCTGGCAAGTAAATTAAATGTCACTATCCTGAATGCGCAATTGAAATACACAGCAATAAACTTTATATGATACTTTTATTAATTTTCTAGAGTATTTGTGTTGAAATTGTTAAGTAAAATTATGTGTAAGTTGTCTACATTCGATAAACTAACTTAATAATAATTATGATGATTGTTTTAAATAATTATGAATGAAATTAGAGAATATTAAAAAAATACCTCGAGAATTACCTCATACAACAAATAGGAAATTTAGAAACTAAATGAATTCCAAATATCTTTTTAGCCAAATAGAAAAAATTAATAAGGAAATGTCAGAGGTAAATAAAACTGCACTTCCTCGCATTAGCTGATCATCACGGATGTCATCAATGATATCGATAGCAATCACATCATCTCAGCATCCAAATGATGGCACAAAAAATCAATTTAAATCATTGCTTCTGCGACCAAACAAATGTCAATGAAGCAATTTAACATTACATTTCCTTATAGGAGGATAAAGGTTGTTAAATTTTTCAGTAAGCTTTAGAAGAGAGCAATACTCGATTCGAATCATTTTACTGAAATATAAATACTTCAATATTTATGACACTATTCACCATTTTTCTTTATTGAATTTTTAATAAAAGTATAACTTTGAACACCTTCGCTTCGCAAGGCGTTAAAATAGAAAATTCAATGGCGATTTTCATTTTTGATGAAAGAAAGCATACACTTGACTTCCAACTTATATCTTCTACGTTATGCAAAGTAAAGTGTTCAAAAATTTTCACATTACTTCCTCATTGCTTGCATTGAAAACAGAAATGAACATAAAATTTGTAAACAGATCTGAGCTCAGTGCATCGCATTTACAAAATATCATATCGCATTTAAAAAATTTCTCGAATCGAAAGAAATAAATAAAATCGTTGAGTTTGAACGATCATTCATTTCTTGAATACTTTACTTTGATCATTTCATATTCTTATCCGCTTTAAGTCGAAAGACAAATGTGAAAGAATCTGAAGAGAAACAGCTTGAAACTCTAATCATTATAAACATTGATAATGGAAGAACATATTTAAAATTTGAAATCAGAAAGTTGCATTTAGAAGCGTTTGATTTTGCAAGTAATAAAAGGTGCCTTTGAATAAATGCGAAAGCTAAACACAAAACTTTATTTCATAAATAAAAATAACAAATTGCAATTATCTTCACTCTAAAAATCGGATAAACCGTTTCATGAGTTTTCTGAATTGTAATCGTCTCACTGAGTTTGAGATAAGCGTTCTTCTTCTTCTTCAGCTGCAGCTTCTTCTTGTTCGCGTTTTTGAATCTGAACATCTGAATCGAAAACTCAAGTTCAACGTACCATTTATTTCGAACGTCGCAATGCGAAAAGTAGTAATATTTTCGGTGAAATGATAAGGCAAATATTTTCTTGCTTATTAAATGAATGGCGTTTTTATGTTTTTAGATTTGTTGAAATATGTACTAAACATGAAAAGTGTGACTTAAATAGTGATTTACAGTAACAAATGACGGCGAAGAAAGTAATGCGTGTAATAAGAAGAAGAAGAAGAGAAAAGATGCTCGTTTCGAAGGCATTTTATTGAAAAGTAGAAGAAAAATGTAGAAGCAAAAATGTAATATTTATTGTCTTCTCGACCGTTTGTAAACAGCAAAAAAGGTCAAATTTCAATATGTAATAGTTACGCAACATTTGCTACGCGTAGTAAAGAGACGAAATGATATATGATTTCGGAGCAAAATGGAGAAATTTTTCTGTTTACAACAATAATTCATAGTGACATTGCGAATGCCTCCCTCTCATAAATCATCTTCAATCGTGTAATTATTCTCCATTTTCTTTGCTAATAATTAATTTTTTTCGGTGTGCTCGGTCCGAACTTAGCGAAGCCTTCGTCCGTTATTCGCTTGAGAGCGTTTAAAACTTACTAAATTCGAACTCGCTCTCCTGAAAACAATTAGTGCCAACAATTTAGACACCGCAAAAAAATATTTGAAAAGTTTCTCATAAATAATTTGCTAAAAAAAGTTTTCAAAATCTATTTTTACAGTTTGAAAGCAAAACTCGAAAAATTTTTGCTTTCACTCATTATGCTTATTCCACATTAATCAACTCTAGTGTTTCATTGCTATTTTGTATTTTCGTTTCGTGAATAATGGCTGCAGAGAAGCGCTACAAATGAATAGCGAAAAAAAGTGTAATGAGCAGATTGATTACATTTTAACATTTTGCATTCGAGAAATTGAATCCGTCCAAATTACTAGACGTATAGCTCATGTGTTTTTCAAAATTCTCGGTCGAGAGTGCAGGTGAATGAGATGAACAGATTCATTAAGAAAAAGCTTATTCAACATATCGCTACATACACCCTTTCTTCATAAATCTTTTCGATTGTTTCACTGAGGATTAAAGCGATTCTTTTATCTTCTTTTAAACCCATCACTTAGCTCACTTCGTTTGATTGCTATTCGCTCCATTTGTGCAAATAGCGAACTCCGAATTCAACATCGCATTCAGCGAGCACATTTTTCGAACCTATTTCTCCAGACAAGATTAATAAGCGCATTTTTCAGCGTTTTGTTAAGCGTTTTTACGTTTTTTGCTTTGTTTTTTGTCTAAAATTAATGAAGTGTTAATTTAGAAAAAGCAAAAGAAATGCTAAAATAAGCAAATGCTAGAGCCAGCTACATCTTTAATCAATTTAAAATTTTGCTTCAGTCGTGAAAAATCGTTTGCTCAACTTCTTTTTTTGCGATTTTCTTAATTATTTATTCTGCAACAGACAAAAATAAAAAATATTCTGATTTTTACGCTTTCAGGCTGTAATACAATCGTAAAAAAGTTTTTTTTTCTCGCTGCTATTTTCGTATTTTATATTTATCAGCAGCAGTCAGCTCTTTAAAAGCTACCTCCGGGTTAGGCATTTAATACTTCGATTGAAGCGAAGATTACGAGCGAAGTTTTTTCGCTCGCCTTAAAACAGAAGAAGTCGAAAAAACATCCATTCGAAGCCGAGCGAGTTTCACTTTATTTTTAAATCGCACTCAAAAAAAGTTTAAGACAAAGAGTTATTTTCTCGCAGTCGAGTTTTGGTAAACGCTTTTTCACGCTCTGACATCGTCGAGGCTCAGTTGACTTATGTGCTCGCCCGAAGAGCCAAAGTCCTTTTTTTCATTTTCAACGCTCAAAATATGAATGATTACAGTGAGCGAACAAATAACCATTCGGCGAATAAGAAGCACATCAATTGTCTTGTGTCGTAAAAGCGATCATTTTTCATCGCAACCGTAATGCTTTTCGACTGTTTGGTGAAATCAATTCGTTGTCCAAAGCCGGCAGTGAGTGGAGTTCTGCAAACGCTGCTGCGAGAATCTTTTTACTTCTCAGCTCTATCGTTCGTAGATCTGGTTAGCGTCGAGTTTTGCATACACACGCGGCGAAAGATGCGCTCAGTGGCTGAAGATGTGTGTGCACAATATTGCCTCTCGCTCGGATTTACATTTTGTGCGAAGACAAGATGGAGAGCGAGAGAGAGAAACGACGAGAGTCAAAAAGGCGAATATTGAGCGAAATGAATCGCGCGAATTCGCAATAAATCACAATCATTCGCTATGGAAAAAAATTTTTCACCGTCATTTCCTAACGGTACACGAGATCATTTTTTCTCGATAGAATGTAACAAATGTTTTTCAAAGAATATTAGAAAAAGAGAGAAGAAATAAATCGTAGTCGAGTTATGATATTTTTGTGTCGCACGAATAGAAGAAGCGCGAGAAAACGGCATAAATTCGGGCTGAGTTGTGAGAAGAGTGTAAAGAGGAACACCATCAGAGATGTACACACACACACATTGAAATGTCGTGCGAAAAGAAAGATAAATGACCAAATTATGTCGCATCATATATCATATGTGATCATTTTCAAACCTTAAACCATTTCATCTTTTTTCTTAATTTGAACCCGTGTTCGAGGCGAGTGAAAAATCGAGCGCCAAAATTAATCGTCATTGTGCACCAGTCGGAGCAAGAGCGCCATTGAAAATCTTGGTGCTTTTGTATGCGCTCGGTGTGTTACGCCGTGAATTTCGGCGTTTTAATGATGAAAAGTAGCGCGTTTGACGTGCGAAAAGGGGCAAACTGCGATGCAGCCATTCATAAATTGAACGTTACTTTGAAATATTGGTAACCATAAATTTCAAGCTTAAAACGTGGAACCAACGAGCAGAGCGTGATTTGAATAATTTACGGGCATATGTAATTTCAATCTCTAATTATCGGTTACTTAATGTTAGTTTGGCATTCACCATTCGCTGCAGCAAAACCGATCGTCGGACTCACGCTCACTTTCGCTCTCGCTCTCGCTCTCGCTCTCACTCTCGCTCTCTGTTTCTCAATTTGCCATTTTGCGTTCATTCCTCCGACAAAATAATTACAGTTTTCGCGAAAATGCTTTTCAAATTATACGAATTCGATTTGTGAAAAGCCGAAAAAGTGACAACTTAAACCGGTAAACCAAAAAGCTTTAATGTCATTTAGGTGACAATCCGCAGGAATATTCTACATTTTCGCGTCACCAGTTTTACTCTGTCAAAATTAAACCCTTTTTTGATTGCACAATAACACGTCGCTGTCAGAATAAAATCGTATTTTCGCATTCACATCTTCACCTGAAAGCGTATGGTTTCTTCTCTTCATTTACTCTACAATCAAAAACATTTTCATTTTCGAAATAGCGAAGTGTGAAGTGTGATTTTCTTTTCACTGTTGATTTAAGCGAAACTCACGAATCGCGGATCGAGCAGCAGAAAAGGTGAATGTTCGGCGAAATTTCGGATTTTCACTTTGAAATTTGTTTGCCAAAGCTAAACAAAATGCTTAATAAGCGTCGCCTGTGTTTTGAATAATAATAATAACTCAAAACTGACAAATACAAAAGCGAAAAACTCGCATCTAATACAAATAGAATTGAATAAGCTTGCGTTAAGTTCCCACTCGGATTTGTTCGTTAACACCAGGATTTTGTTAAATTACTTTATATTCGCAAGTATTTACTGTCAAGCATTTGTCATGCAAAATTTATCTGCGTTCATTTGATGCTTGCCACCATTGTTTGTATTATCAACATTGAAAGTGTAAGTGTTCACTTTCATAAAAAATGTTTTTGAACACAAAATTACGAAAAAAAACACTTTTATACATCGAAACAATAGCAGAAAATACTCACATGTCAAAACTAAATATTTAAACTAATTACACATGTGAATACTTTTGTGTTTATTTAATTATTTAATGAATTTTTTAGTAAATTTTTTTGCGCTTTTCACTTTTAACATTGAGCTGAGGATGGACAGAGGGCCGTCCGAAACGTTCTCATTTGCTTATGTGTAAGCGAAATAATTTGCCTTTTTCGCAAAGAAAAATCCTAAAATTGATTCGGGTTAGTAGTGAATGTAAAAGCGCACAAGTTTACAATGTGAATGCGATTGAATAAAGCTTATTCAAAATGTGTATACACATGTTGATGCTTGCTTGCCTACTTTTTTACATTGTGCTCGCTTTTGCCAACAAAATATTTAATCCTTGCTGCAAATATTTGCTTTCAAAATTCGCTCATTTATGAATGCGACTTCTTTTTCATTCATTTTTTCACTGCACTCGAAAACCGAGTTTATTTGCTTGCCCTAAAAAGCAAGCTTTTATTATGCTTTTTTGTCCGCGTCGAAAAAATTTCAACGTACATGATGTACGTACGAATTATGCCGAATTTCGATAACAAATCGATGCAAAAGTTATTTCGAAGAAAGTAAAGTTTAGTGCAGAAGAGTTTTCTTTTGAAATTGTTATAAGCTGCGAAAAACCCGCCACTTTCAATACTGAAAATTCAAATGATTCGAAAACTTTTCTCCTGGTTTTTAAGCTCAGCTTATTAAAATGATTTTTGTGTAAAATGATAGAGCACTAAAATTGAGTAGATATTTAATTATAATCATTGTTGTCAAAAAATTTATCATCAATTGTATGGGATACCTACCTACCTATCTTTGACGCTTTGTATAAATGCCCCCATGGCTCAACCAAAATCAAATTGGTCAAAATCTAAATTATTAAATGAAAGCAAAGTCAAATATTAGATTAGAATGGAAAGGGTATCTATAAGTAGAAAAGAGTAACAATCAAAACAAAAATTTTCCACAAGAAAAATTTTTCAAAATTTTTGTCTCCCAAACATAATTTTCAGGCTAAATTTGGATTCTTCACATTAAAAAATCTTATAGGACGAAATACTTTTTCATTTAAATAGTTTTTCAATTGAATCAACAATGTTGCCAATTTTAAATAAACTTAATATTTTTAGCTGACTTCAAAGTTGTAAAGATGTTTGTAGCCATCCAATTGAATTTTAAAATTTATCAAGTTTTTGACTTACTCGTTGTCAAAGTTTTTAACTTTGAATTTTCAACAATGCCACCGAGTAAGTAAAAAACTTTATAAATTTTAAATATTTTCACTTTAAAAAAATTTATAATTTTGTTTAAGCATAGAACCTAAATTTAGCAGAATTTCGTTTGAGGACTAAAATCCTATAGACTTAATGATAAATTTTTTGAAAACAATGATTATAATTAAAGAGCGAGGAGCTCAGTGGGCAAATCAAATAAAATTTTTAAAATTCAGAGAATAAGACTTTAAACGGCTTCAAATAATAACCACATCATTGGTGGTCTAAATTATCGATTCAACTATTTTAAAATTGAATTCTTCTGATATTGATGAATTGTTGGTTGGTAGCAACTATCATTTTAAATAAACATTTATCAAGAAATTAGAAATTGACTCGAAAATATCCGTAAAATCGATACAGATTGTTTCATAATAAGATAAATAAGTAGATAAACTAATGCAATATTTTAAGTGTTCATTCAGGTTTATAAGAAATAGAATTTTCTGAAGAAATAGAAGGAATTAAATTGCTTTTGGCTTTAGATTTTTTTTTTTGGCTGATGCAAAAGGCGAAAGTGCGAAGATTTGCTCTCTTCGTAAGTTGAGTGTTGCCGACATTGTTTTCAACGTGGCGAGCGTATAATTCGAGACGAGCTTGTTCGCCACAATTTGAAACTAGTCAAATACTTTTCATAAGATAACATAAGATATAATATTTACTGCTAAGATAATGTTCGGAACAGGTACAATTGAAGGGATCAACGTGTTTATAATACGAACAGAAACAATATTGTTGATTCGAGTAAAATGAATTTTTTCGCAAAATTTTTTACCCAAAATCAAATCAATCAAAAAATTAAATTATTTTCATTTTTTCTGATCCTATCTTAATCCTGAAAACGATCGTGGTGTGTAAATTCACTTTCAGGTACATATATCGCTATTTCGAGCACTTTTGCTGAGATCACACTCAATTAGCAGAAAATCAAAGTCAAATGAACTCAAAAATGCGAGAAACTTTTGTTGATCTCGATTTTCAAAAATCAAAATTTTTCTATGAGTGAAATATATTATTAACTATTACTATTATTAACTAATATTTATTACTATTACTTGCTACAAAAATTGTGAAATTCATTTATCGAAAAGTGCTGATTTGAAAGATATTTAAGCTTCTTCAATGGGACCCACAACTAAAATTAAGCACCAAACTTTTGCGCAAGTTTTATTCGCATGCCCTTTAAGTGACAAACTTTTAAAATTTTGTCAGTATTTGATTCACACTCAAAATTTCATCTTTCTTCATTAATAAAAGTTTTCCTTGGAGCATCATCAACAAGTGAATCACTAATAGAAAATAATTGAGTTATAATTTCGTTGTTTCGGTGCTTTTTTCGATATTTAAAAAAGTTTATCAACTTTCGGTACCGTAATAATAAATGTCAATAACTTGATTGCATCCACAAATCATATTAAATTTTTGACAGATTTTGCTACATTAAACTCAAATTGCGCAATATCAACTAATTTTTTCATTAAGTAGGCTAATTTAGGCAGTTGTTGCGAAAAAAACTTGATTAACAGATGATCAATTAGAATTTTAAATTAACTTTTTTGGAGTAAATATTTCGCATGCAAAACGTTTTAGAATTATAATATCGACGAGAGCTTTTCATAAAAAAATATTTCTCAAACTTTCGATTATTGTTACACCTTTGAAAGTATGCGTATTAAAGTAAAAAAATTTGGCGCAGATTCGTAGCATTCCGAACTAAATTTATTTTGCTTTAGAAAGTGATTTTGATTCGATTACATTTGAGAGTAGAAGTGATACAAATGCTTTCGACACACGTTTTGGACGAATTTTGGTATTTTGAAAATGAAAAGCGAGCGATTTTTTAGCGAAAAGAGTGAACACAAAAATAGCTTTCGCAATTGAGGTGTGTGCACACATTTTTGCGCTCTTTTCGCACTAAATTGTAGTCGAAAATGTGAAAAGATTAATGCGTAACTGTTCGCGAGCATTTAATCATCGTCTGGCATACGTTGAGCCGAAAATTAACGACTGTTGCAGTTTGCTTCGTTTTTCAACGACAACGATATCGCTTTTGTCCATCTCGCCATTTTTGATCGCCAATAATTCATTTTCAGCTTGTTATAACAACGAGCACATTCGAAGCGAAATGCTATGCGGAGCAGTGAACGCTGCGCTTTAGCGCGAGATGTGCCTGTCTCGTTCGTTCGTTGACAATCGCCATCCAACAAACAACTCACTCCTTTTCATTCGCGACCGATTCGCTGACAAACGGAGACACGCAGAAAAAGTGCAGCGAACAGGCAAGAGCTGGGAAAAGGAGCGATGCAATGGAAGCGTGGCGAGCAGAAACAGAATGAAGAAAAAATTAAGAAACTGCAATCAATCATTATTACGACACAAATGTTTCGCTCTTGAGAAGCGCACATGCACTTCGCCTCTCCAAATTTCGCCAAAATGCATATTCATTTTGCTCTTCGCACGAACCTTGCGAGCGCGGCCGAATTTCGGCGCGATTCACCGAAAATTGTAATTACGAGAAGAAACATGTAAGCGCAAGAAAGCGCGAATTTTATGCTCAGACGGTGTTGATTTCGGCGATTACAGCTTTTAAACATTCAGTTTTTTGGGCGATGAAAAACAGTTTTTACAAAGAAGACGAAACGCCATACTCATTATTTATGTAAAATGAATGAGTTTTTGAAAAGATTACGCTTTACATTACCTTCAACAGCAATCACTAACGCACCAAAACAGTTTGCAGCGTTTTTTGTTCCGCGCAGCCATTGAGCACAACTTTCTTGCGTTGTTTTCGTACTTTGTGCCTGCGAAACTTAAATTTTTAATACCAATTTTGGCGAAAAATGAACGCGAGCGAGCGGCGACGAGTGAACTCGAGCAATCATGCATCAAGTGATGTGTGTACGATGTGCGAATAAAATTGATTAAGCAGCAGCAGTTTATTTATTTTAAACGTTACTAAGAGAAATTGCATGTTGGTTCTATTTATGAAAATGCGCTTTTGTGCGCGAAAATAAAGTGCGATTACATGTTTGTTGTTGTACGCAAACAATAGCGAGCCACGTTCACAATTCTGTCAGCGTAATAAATTAATTGTAATTTGTTACTCTCAAAAAATTTCAAATATTCCCGACGCGAATCGTGCAGCGAAAACGAGAAGAATGGAATAATTTTTGACGCGCACAACAAAGAGCAGAAGCGAAATTGCCGTTGCAAATAATAATAACGAGATTTATTGATCTTTTTCATTTTGATCAATTGCTCTTTACTTTGCTGCACAACAAACGGCCATCGTTATTTGCTTGCCTGTCAAACTTACCAATGCATCAATCATTTCGCGCATTTTGATTGTCGCGCTTTCCACTGCCGAGCTCGCTGGCAATTGCAAAACGTAGCTGCGTGCGTTTGCTGGCTTCGGAACACCAGATTAATTCGAAAAAACCAAAAAGCTGCTTTTTGAAAACAGTGCGAGAGGCAATAAATCACAATTTTGCAATTTCGCTTCGCAGTAATATAAACTCGCAACTAGATCCGAATGAAACGATGCGAATGGCGAATTGAAAGCGAGACGAAACAAACCGAAAAATGTTATGAAAATATGTCGCATTTGCGATTGTGTGTGCGGCGAGCGTCCGAACGAGATACGGCGACGAAATGGACGCTATTTTCGATAAGAGATCGCGAGCTGCGATAGTGCGTGTGAAAAGCAGCGCGCGGTTTTGCAGGTAAAAACCGTAATAACAGTTTGAATCTTTCCGCATAATTGCCGAAAAAGACGATAAATTATCGTTTGCGCGGCGAATTTATGGCGAAAGCCATTTTTGAAAACAGATGTTTATGCATTTTATGCAATCAGCGAGAAACGAATGCAATAAAATAGCTCATCAATGATAAAAATAAACGACAACTATTTTTGGTAAATCGTGAAATATTGGCCCATAATAACATTCAACGACAGGCGAACGTTCTTCTCGCTGGCTCGCTGCGCGAAACGCTTCTTCGCCAGCAAATAAACAATGTGATCGCGAAAAAATAAAATTAATGCGGCCCTCGAACGCACTTAACCTGTAACTGCTCAACGCTCATTTATTTACTTAAATTTCATTTGCCGGACATCATCGCATCAAAGCTCAGCGGCGACAAAAACTGTTTTTGCTCTTTCTCGCACTTTCGCTGGCTCGCAAACGATTTGCCATCATTGAGGCTGTGTTTTTCTTCGCCAATCGATTCACTGAAATCTGCATTTGCCAGTTAATAATTAATGATGATTTCATTTTTGTTGCAAATCGTAGTCGTGCGCTCGAAAAAAGCTCATTTAAATTGCATTTTATAGATTGAAGCCATCGCTTTGAAAACGGCAAATGACTGTTAAACGATTCGTTTCTTCTTCTTCTTCTTGCTTTCGCTTAATTTTTTGCTCTGCAAACGACACAAAAATGAGTTCAAAAATTTGTTCTGAGCTCGGAAGCGAAACATTTGAAAAATGTTGCCGCAGAGCGCGTTTCACAGTGAAGTTGACTTCAATCAAATTAATGATTACATAACATTTTGGTTTGTTTCGCTCGCTCTCTCTCGCTTTCCTCTGTTTTCTCACTATTCAAAGAACGAAAAAGTTTGCAAAATTGCGATTTGAAAAGAAGCGCAAGGCAGTGAAAAGCGAAATGGAAAAAGAAAAGCAGTTTATGGATTTCTAAATTACTGTTTGATGGTGCTAACTTCCTTTTACTTATCCCATTGCTTCCTTCGGCAGCACTCAATTTAGCAGTAGGCAATCGTTCGCATCTTCTTTTCATATTTCTTTTTTAACACTGAAACACACACACATAGATTACAATTTGAGCGAGCGTTTCTCTGCTTCTCACTTAAGAAGATATTTTCGAACTCGCTGCTTTCTCGACAAAAACACGATCGGCAGCGACTTGTGCGGCCGTTTTAATGCACCATTTCACCGAAGCTAATTTCGCCAATTTTCTAGCGTTATTTTCATCATTCTTTCACCTGCAATTATGTCGCTGCACACACACACATACCACTTGATCGTCGTTCGCATAGATCGATAATTTTACGCGACAATTAGCTAATCGAAAATTCGCACATTTTCGGGAAAATTGTTTTCAAGTGTAAATCAGGTAAGAACGAGCGAGAGAGAGAGAAAAATTTTCCAAGTTTGCTCGTAATAAAATTCAAGTCATGTATACAATTTTTACTGCACGAATGAATTTTTGCACTGAAAAATTTGCTTGTTTTTCTCGCTGCGTTTTTTTCTTCAAAAATAGACGACAAATGATGTTTTATTAGCATTATTTATACAGAAGAAGAAAAAATGTATGAAACGCAAAGAAATGAGTTTTTAAAGTAGACAGCGAGCGATAAAACAAAATTACGACGCTTTGTCAAGTAAACGACAAAGTAAAATTGACTTCGCCGCGTATGTGTATGGAAAGCGAACGAGTAAATGTACAAAAGCATATTTCACGACTTATTATTTTTCAGGACGTTTACTTATTTTTACGACATCGCTTTTTTCAAGAAAGTAAAAAATTTTCAAAGTGCAATAAACTTTTTGCAAACCGCACATTTCCTCGCCACACATTTGCGATTAATTATGTGTTTTAAGTTCGAAATTTAAATTCAAACGCTTCGAGAGAGAAAAAATCGTCGCTTTGCATAAAGCGAACAACGTAATTGAGCGACTGATTTCGCCGAAATAAAATTCGTTACTGTGTTATACTTGCGTGCTACATTCCTATCGTTTATTCATTTGTTATTTAAATGCTTTCGCCTTGTTTAATATTTATGAATTTATGAAATTTAAAAAGTTCTTCTTCTTCTTCAGCTGTTTCTCGACGCTTGTCACACTTTTCTTTCGTGTCATTTCTTTTCGTGACAATACGTTTTCGTTTTGTTGCTTTTGATTTAGTCGAACGAAAGCGAAGAGATGCATAAGAAATGGTTCATACAACAACATAATATCGCTAAAGAATTTATGATTGCACAAAGCGTTTACTCGCTGCTTTCCAATTTACATTTCACTCTCAAAAATAAAGACCAACGCTTCTCGAGTGTTCGCGTAGCGATGCCTCGCAAGGCGTCATTTTCTCGACACATGCGAGCGCAGAATGAGCGAGAAGCGATTTTCACGAAACACGCTTCGCTCGTCAATCGCGGGAGGCCGACGGCCGGCAATTTTCATGTGCGCGCTGACTCGAGCGTGAGGCGCGCTCGGCAAGCTCGCATGCACCGCCGACGGCTTTCTACACTGCCCCTGTTCCGGCAGGCTGGCCGTCATTCAAACTTCAATCGAGTGGGTGATTAATGTCAAGTGTAACACTGCCCCTCTCCACACTTTCGCGTAAAATTGCGCTTCTCAGTTTCGCGTCGATCTTGAACATTTCATTTTCCGAGCTGCTAACCACTTGACGCGTTGCGAAAAAAGCGAAATCGCAGCGTTTTTTTGCGCCCGAACTGGCTGCTTAATTTTGAGCAAATTTTTTTTCTCTACTTGCCATTGAATTTGCTGCGAGAAATAATAAATTTGTTCATCGCTTGTTTCGCGCTTCGCGAAAAAAAGGCGAAAAACAAAAATTGATTGAAAGTGAAGTTTTCGACAGAATATTTTTGTCAGATTTCAAAATACTTGAAGAATGTTATTAATTTTTCAATAAAATATGATTTCTCGCTTTCAACTTTCCTCTTCGCTTCTCTGCTCCGACTCTTTGAATAGAAGCCGCATTAAATTTCACAAATGTTACGATCGGGAGAAATAAATTTAAGCAGTGTGAACATTTTGAACACATTTAACAAGAAATATATTTGAAAGAAAAGTGACTTCAAACGAAAAAGTAATACAAAAACGAGCAAAGAAAGATTTGAGCGTAAAGCAGCTTTTCAACATTCGCTCAACTTGTTGTTGTGTCTCAATGTTTTAGATCAGCTCGTGAATTATGCTCAATCACGCAAACCATCTTTGCCCAATTTTTCTTCTCGCTTCGCGCAAAAAGCGACCCGAACATGGCAATTATCTAAGCGAAATGCAAACTTTTGCCTAAATTACGGTTGGAAATGTACTCGCTATGTTGACGGATGTAAACGACTCACACTGTGAAAAAATGATGCCAATCTTGTGTTGACATTTTAAAAAATTTTAACAGTTTTTTCGCTCTCCCTCTTTCTGAAGAAAAAAACTGAAGAAACACTAATTTCGGTTCGCAAATGTATCTGTTCGAAAATCAGTCGACATTTGTGTTCGCTCAGTTTAGCACGAAGTGAGTCTAAAAACCTATCGCTGGTGGTAGTTGATGCTAAGCCAAGTTTTCTGCACTGGCGAATCTTATTATTCGACATTTTTTACCGAACACCACTTAAGGCGCTAATAGCAGCATTGAAGTGTTGAATGAATGAGCATCGATTAATTGCGTATTTACGAAAACATTTTAAAATCGCTCGAACATTAGACACTGTAATATATAGCGCAGCTGTTTTTAGGTCTTAGCTGGATGCGAGCTTCATTTAGTCTGAATTATTCGTCTCGAAGAAAACAGCGATCGGCTAAAAGTAGCATGGCGGTAGCAGTGTGCGACAATTGCTGAGCACAGAATTTTTGGACAGGCTGTTGATAAATGCGAAGGCAGTTCTCAGCAATTTTGCTATCATTTCCCGAAAAGCTGTTAAATTGACAAATGAGGCTATTTGGACACAGTTCAGTTTCTTTGATTCCTCTTTCTCCTTCTATTTCTATTCATTTTAGTGTCCAATTCTTTTAAGTGGCAATTGGGGCCTTTGTGCCATTTGTCAACCTTCTCGGTGATGCAATTAGTTATTCTTTATGGATAATGGCGGATGGCGAAAGCGAGAGCGCGCGAGTAAATAGATGAAGCGAGTGAGCGAGAGCATCATCGACAAACTTTTCGTACATTTATTTTCATAATCGTTTATATTTGGCGAGAAGCAATTTGAGTGTTGCTCCGAATCGCGCACATTTGAGATCGAAATTCGCCCTCTTCATTTTCTTATTCACTTCGATTTAAATGAAACGTCTTTCGCGACGCTCGGCCTTTTTAGCTCGCAAAAAAAGTTTTGAAACTAATTTTCTCTTTGCTTTTCGCTTTTTAACACTTTACTTAAAACATTTTCAAAAGTAATAAACGACTGTCGACGCGTTCATCAATTGTCTGCGAAATATTCGCTGCACTTTAGAACTCACTTCTTCACTTTCGACGACGACAGTGAGTTGGAAAAAACACAGCGCGCAGCGGAGAGAGAAATTTATCGTTTTTGGCAGAATTCGCTCTTTTAAAAAGTTTTATTGCTTCCTTTTGCTCTCACGTTGTTATGTTTTTAAAAATTGATGTCGAAAATTATTACGCAAAGCGTCGCATCGCGAAATTTGTTTTCATTTCTCGATCATTTCATTTCGCATTTCGCGTTTTTTATTCTTTGCTGAGCGCTTAAAAAAATTGAACGAATTCGATAATTCACGCATTTCGCATAATTCAGTGTCGCTTAGCGAAAATTTATGACTTTCAGCGATCGCAGAACAATATGAATTGCGATCGTTTTTTCGCCTCGCAATTATTCTGTCCTCTCGCTTCGTTTCTACACGAAAGCGGATACATTTTATTATTTTGCGCTAAATTCGCGTTTTTTAATAAATAGTCATAAAATACGGCGCAGAGAAAATTGAATTATTATCGCAAACGTTTTCGGCTAAAATCGTATTCGATTCGCGAAAAAAAATTGCGATAAAAAGGATGCTGAAGCGAAGCCTGAGGACAGTAGCTTTAAAAGCGGCAAATGAAGAGCTGCAACGAGGCAAAGTTGACAGTGCGATTGGTTGTATTACAAATGCTTTGTTTGTCGAACAATCGAAAAGGTTAGTTTTGGCAGCAAGCGAGAATTGGCGAGGCGAGCATCGCGACGAGCGAGAGCATAGAGGCTGAGAAATGAGCGAAAGAGATAAAGTGTGAGAAGAAAAATGGAAAGCCTTAGGCTCGTTTATATCAAAATCAGAGCAGTGTGCTTAAATTCGGTGTACTTTTCGCGAGGAGATGATGAGACGAGCGAAAAACGATGTTCGTATTGAAACATATAAATTATGTGTAAACACAACATACAGCAGCTGATTTATGTGCGAGCGTTTAATTTCGAGCACAATTTTCGAATGTCGAATGCAAATCTTTATGCAATTTGTTTCGCTGCGAAACGCTACTGATAAGTGCTGCGTTAAGTTGTGCAATAATAGCTGCCTAAGTGAAGCGATCGTATTATGCATGTTAAAATAAACGGCAACACACCCTTAAATAATGATTGAAGTGTCAAAAGCATTGAAAGCCGAAAATTTAAGAAATAAGAGAAAACGAGCCAAGTTTTGCAGCGAGCGAAATTTCGCTGCTCATTTTATGCTAAGAAGCTGTCAATTTCTTCTCTATTCATATTTTCGCAAGCCACTCGCTTTTTATCGTCTATTTCAGAACTCATCAATTCAATGCACTTTCGCGAACGATTTGTTTCGTGTTTCACTGCTTCTAATCCTTTTCGCGGATCGAGACCGACGCTTTTTCACTGCGCTGCGAGATTAGCGTTTTCGCTGCCAAAATTTCTTCCAAAAATTGATTTTTTCTGTTCGTCGTTATAAATGAATTTTTAAACAACGATCATTTGCTCGCAGTTGCACAATTTGCGATCATTAAATCATAGTTAAAATGCAAACGCATTTTTTAAACGCGACGCGCACAAAGCGCACGGAAACACGGCCTGTGGATAATAAATAGATGGCATAGAGAGTAGTCACTCGCTGCGATCATAAATTACGCTTCTGTTCGCTTGCACATACATAATAATAATAATAGCGATGCAATTCGCGCGTATTTATTTATGACAAGAAGAGTCATGCGAACTATTAAGCATATTAAGCTCGCAAAACAAATTCACGCTCGTTTACATTGCATCACACAACGCAGGTGAATCGATTCGGCCGTAAACTGTCAAAACAATCGCTCGCAACCGCGAAAGCGGCAATCATCAATTTGCGACGACAATTGTGTGCATGTCAAACTCATGCCTTTCATTGCATCGCTCGTCTCTCTTCATTTTCAATTTTGACGCGCTCTCATTTCACGCTTTCGTCGTCTGGCCCATGCGTTTCCGCTGTCCAACGCTATGAATAGCTTTTTTCCACCATAAACAAAAGCTGAGATATATTTGCAATTAAAATTTAACCGACGAAAAAAGAAGAAGCTAATTTGTTTCGCTCGAAATTAACATAAACGCAAAACCCAAATTGGGTTTATATGAAATATTAGTTTGACGGTTGCAAATTCATCGCACGACGCATAAAATTGATTGAGAGTGAGAAGCGAGAAAGCGAAGAAGAAAAAAATTGATTGAGATAGCCGAAGTAATATAACGGAAATAAGATTTGAAAACTGGACGTTTTTAATATTAGATTTCCCACGTTCGCCGACGCCGATCGTATATTTGCGTACACGTTTCCGACGACAGGGCATTTGCCCTTTCGCCTGTTAGTCGTAAATATGTCACGCATTTATCTTCTTACACACACCATCGCCATAAATCTTTCATTTGCTCGTTTCGGTCGTTTTAATTAAACTGAAACCAATTCCTTTTTTCGCCCGTTCCAATGAAATCTAAGCGCAGTTTTTTCGCTCGCTTCTTCTTCTCCGTTCGATGTGCCCGGCTGAAAAGCAAGACGAAGAGCGAGAATCAGTAGACGAACGTGATGGTAACGTAAGAGCAGATAGAGCAAACACATACCCACATTATCGAAGAAATCAGCGTCAACAGCGAAATAAAATGTTGTCAAACGTTTTTTCGGCGGTCCTAAATTCGGTTGTTTACCCTTATTTATTATCGTTCGCATTAATCGCGAAAGAGAAGAGCGAGAAAAAAACGTAAACTCAGCGAAAAAAAGTTGAAAAGTTTTTACATTGAAATGTCGTCTATAAATTTATTTCTCAAGCAAGAAGCAGCTCATTTCTTCCTCCTCGTTCTCGCTCTCTCTCCCTTCTGTTCTCTATTTCTTTCGACGAAATTATTTTCGCGTTTCGGCGTGTTCGTAAAAAATTCGGTTACAAAACTGTTTTAAAGCAGCCATAATTCATTTCTGGCTCAAAATAAACATTGATTTATGGCTCGCGATCGCGATTCAAAAACACTTTTACTTTGACAAATTTTTACACTTCGCTTTTGCTGCTTGCGAGAAAAAATCGAGCGCTCGCCTCGAAACGTTGCTTTTCGCTCGAAAAAGGTTTCGTTCGCATTTGATTTGAAAAGTGGAGAAAAAGCAAAAAAATGGAAAAACTGCATTATACACGCTGCTGCTGCTTATATATGTGTGTTTGCATGTGTCGTTTATATTTGCGATGTGAAACTTTTTGATTGCATTTTAGCACTTGCTTCGAGGCGATACAAGAGTCGAACACAAAACACATCGGGCGGCAGTGAAGCCGAAAGAGCGAGTGCAGAATGAATGCGGATTCGATTTGACGTTCGACTGCGAATGAGACAAATATGGTTCGCAAATTGAGTAAATGGACATTTGTATACATTTGTCGAGTTGAATGCGATGTGGATTCGAAAGTGAAAAGCGACGAGAAAAGAAAGAAGAGAGGAACAAATTTCGAGAAGCGAAAATAGTTTTTCGCACAATTTTAACGTTTCATGTTTAAAACGATAACATTAATGATTAATGACGAGTTTTTTGCTCCTAAAGCCATAAAACAGTTTTGACTCTCTCTCTTTCTTACAGTTAACCAACAAAAGCACTTTCTTCGTTTGACAGCAAAAAATATGTGTTTTCCTTTTCGCGTTATGAATCTTCGTCATTTAAACAATAAAAATGCGACGCGAATGACGACGACGACATCGGCAGCGATAAAACCTAATTTTTATTTTACAAATTTTGTATAATATTACAATCGTGTCGTGTCGCTTGCCGCCGCAACGATCGCTTTCGGCTGTCCACTTCGTCTCGGCCAGAGGCTGAGCTTCTTCTTCTGCTTCCGCAAATGCGATAACAATAATCCACTCGACGTAAACCGAAAGCGTGGCTCTCGCTGTTCGTTGTGAGATAGATGAGCGTAATGCTTCTAATTTGTGTCTCTGAAGAAGTGGAGGTTAAAATAAGTAACATTAATGCACAAACACAGAAAACATACACAAGAAATACACACGCGTACATTTTTTATACACACGCTGTACAGAAACATCTCATTGTTCAAATCCGTCCATTGTACATATTATATGCAGGGTAGTAGGACGCGAGCGGCGATCCGGTCAGCGAGGACAGGGGGCCAGGCGCGCCCGGAGTCAAGCTCGGCGGTATGCTGCCGGGCACTGAGCTCGACGCGAGCTTATACGGGTGGTAGCGAAATGAGTCCAGTGTCGAGTGACTCGGCGTCGAACGAAGCGACGGAACTCCGCTCAGAGTGGGCGGTAAGCCGCCGGGGCCGTAGTACGAGCCGATGCCCGAAAAGGGAGAGGCACCCGCGTTGGTATGACTTTTCAGATGCTGCAACAGTTCTTCGCACGAAGCGAAACTCTTGCCACAGTAGGTGCCCGCAATAGTCCAATTGCAGACGAACGGACGTACGGTGGGAATCGCGGTGTTCGGTGGCTGCGAAGAGTAAGAGGCCAAACTCGGCGGCATGAACGATCCCTGCAATGGATGCGAATGCACAGAGTGTACACAACCGTTGCATCCATTCGCACAAGACAAATTAGCGCTTAGTGCTGTCGCTGCTGAAAGTTGGCAGCCTTTGCAGTACGGATCGCGACAAACAGAAGCTGCTTTTATGCTATTAATGGCCGCGGCATGAGCCTGGTTTAAATACGGGGATAATAAAGAGGATGAATAATGTGAGGATTTCATAAGATCGTTGTGCAACAAAGCAGCTCCGGAGGCGCTCAAGCCGTGGTAGCTGTTGTATCCATTCATACACGAAACCAGCGAAGTGGTGGTCTTGCAGGCCGTCGACAGAGAGTCACTTTTCGAGAATGTTGTTAACTGACTTTTCGACAATTCCGATAAACCCGACGAAGAGTACAGTAGCGGCGTCGATTGCTGATTATTGCTGTTGGTCGACGCTGGCTTCGAAGGTGTGTGCCGAG
The DNA here is from genome assembly GCA_003675995.1 of Dinothrombium tinctorium. NCBI lineage: Eukaryota > Metazoa > Arthropoda > Arachnida > Trombidiformes > Trombidiidae > Dinothrombium > Dinothrombium tinctorium. The sequence continues at coordinate 27,140 of NCKU01000042.1, read as the reverse complement.
CGCTCGCCTCTTGGTTCAGAGCATTTTTGCTTTCTGCACCTTTCGGCGATTGATTCGTTTGTTCGGTCGAAGACGACAGTGACGACGACGACGACGAGTGAAGAGAAGAGGTCTTCTTGTCAACTATCACATCAACACTATTGCTGCGACTGTTGTCATTACAACAAGTATCACTTTTATTTGATTTGTTCGCAGTGTTATTGGTTTCATAAGGTTTAAATGAGATCTTCGTGTCAACACTTCCAACGCTATTGCTTCTGTTATCCGCGAAATTGTTTTTGCTTTGCGAACAGACGCTCTCTGATCTTTCGGTCGACGCTTTCTTCGGCTTCTCAAGTGGTGGAATTATAGGCTTATTGTTCGGCAATAAATCAGCGCCAATATTGGAACAGGTTTGTGCCAACAGAGCTAATGGCGACTTCTTCGCGTCCAACTGTAAGTGCAAATGTAAAGAGGATGAGAACGAATGGCAAACAATGGCTAATTTAGTAAAGCGAGCTTTAATTAACGGCCGATCGACGTGAAGCACATTTAAGCGTTTATTAACTGCGTGTAGCTGCTGCTCGCGTGTTCGGCAACCAGAGACAGATCCGCAACAGCCATTACAAGAAGTAGTACACAATTTAATGCGAGTGTCGCATTAAACTCTTTTTCTTGCTCCGAGAGCATCGCTTAACGATCACCGCTCGCAATTTAATTGCTCTCAAATGGCAGGTAACTTTCGCTTATTTGTCGCTCGCTTTCTCTGCTCGAGTCTACTTACAGTTGTCGGCAGCGGCGACAAATCTTCGGGACAAATGTAGTGATTGGCGAGTGTTGAACTCATTGCGATTCGCGCAAACAAACGGCGTTCGAAGCTTGCAGAACTTTCGCTCCTCTCCTCGGCTCAGTCCGTGCGAGCAGTTTCACAAACAGTGGAGTCCGTGTGCGGAGTTTGCATCCAAAAACGCGATCTGAAGCGAAGCGCAAAGAAAGAGCGAGAGTAAAACGCGAGTCTGAATGCGAAAAGAAGAAAACGAGCGCAGAGTGCGAACACAAAGTTTGAGCAGCGTTCGCGAAGTGAATGCAAAGCGAAACGCAAACTTGACGCGAAACTTTCTGCAAGTGTTCAGAACTCGAGCGCCGTGCGCACGCGTCGGGCGGATGGTGGCAGCGAGAGAGCGAAACGCGCGCCGCTTTGATGAATGCAAACTCACGATTTTGTGTTTGCATTTTGATTGATGGCTCTCTCTCGCTCTCTCTCTCTCACTCCGCTCTCGCTGCCAAGCTTTGAAACGCTTTTCACTTCGCTGTCAAAATTCTCCAACGTTTGTTTTCAAATGTATTCGTCAATTCATTTTCTAAACGCTCGATTATTTTTCACACAGTTTGAAGCTAAACTTCACTTTCACACTTTGTGTGTCTGCCCACTGTTTTCGCGAAGAAACTTTTGTGTTTCTTTTCCGTTTCGATGCGTTCGAAACACTGAAAAAAATTTCTGACAATCGCTCGTATTGCGAAACTGAAGCTGTCACTTGTTTTGTCAATCTTTTTTGCGCCGAACGACACAAGCGTTTGACATCATTTGCTACTTTTGACGAGTGCAAAATGATACACGTGTACAAAAGCCAGAAGGGCGCGAGTGGCTGCGGTCGATCGCATGGAAGAGTTGTGAGTTCGATTAAAGCAATGGGTTCGTAATTAAGCGAAGAGAGTTGCTTTGTGCTCGAGCAACACGGCGATAAGAGAAGCGAGCGCAGAACGCAGTAGTTGCTGCTGCTATTGCAGCGATGATAGTAATGATCACTTGTATTTTCTCGACGATCAGATCAGAAAATAATTGCTGCTCGTAGTGTTTATTGAGAGCGCCGATATCGGCGAACGATCGCGAGCAGGCAAGCAAACGTTTTGCGCGTATACAATGCATGCGATTTGTGAGAACACGAAAAGCTTTTCTGTCTGAATTCGGCTATAAATTTGCGTCGAGAAATGGCACACGCGAATATCTCATCAACAACGCATCAATAAAAGTGATTTCTGTTGAAATGAGTAACTGTTTGACTTATATTGCGCGTCTCAACAAAGCGAACAGCCCGCATTCGCTGCTAATAAATGTGTCCGCTTTTATGATCGATCTTCGCACAGCGATCGCATCAATTACGCTCACTCACTTCTTCGTCTCTCAATTACCTATATTTTTGCCAAGTCACTTTTTTCCACAGTTCGCTGGCGAAAACGCTCTTACGCTGTTTCCTGCTCCGAATATGTGTGCAATTCACTCGCTCGCCTTGCTCAAAGCCGGACAAACATTGCAAAACGTTTTCGCTGTGCGAAAATTTGAATGAAACGAAATTGATTCGCAGCGTTTTCGCTTACGAACAATCGCTTGTTACTCGAATAAATTAATTAATTTTTGCTTTCTGCTTGTTGTGCGCAAACTTGGCGCACTACATTATCCAACTGATTTATGCTTTGCGAGTGACTTTTTTTGCCTGCAAGTGTAGCGAACGCAGAATGGGGCGAAAAACGAATCGAATGAAAAATTAACCGGAAAATAATAGTTTTCTCGAATGCATTTTTTTTCAGCGTTAAACTAAATAATTAAAGTTAAACACGCATAAATTTCGATTTATGAATTGTACTTTTTGAAATGATTATGATGAAAAATGATCGCGAAACACGCTCAGCTCTTTGCGCTGGTCTATAATTCGCTGCAGCAGTACCATTTCGCTCGAAATACGTTCTTCACTTCGCGAATGGAAAAACGCGCGCATAAATAATTGCGAACAACAAAGCTTTTCAATGAACGAAAAAATTGATAATTCGCGCTTTTTGCGCTCTCTTCGTATTAAACTTAAATAGAGTAATAAATTTAACACTTTATTTCCATTCTCGCTGCTCAGCTCGTTTTTTTTCTCGAAAATTATGAAAAATGCGAGCGAAAAATATGCTCGCGAACGCATTACTTTTAATAAGCTCGAGTGGAGCTCGAATACCGCTCGACGCTCGATTCATACGATGATAATACGTTTAATTGACGCGATTTTTTTGCCATTCAAAGCGAGTGTTAAAATTACATATCACTCGGAGACAACTTTGTTACTTTTTCTTCCGCAACATTAAGAAACAAACGGCGACGACAATCATAATTTTCTCTTTACTACTCACTCATAATTTATTACATAACATTATTGTCAAGCTTTTTTTTACTGCATTGTAAGCAGCGCGTAAAGCAGTTTGGAAATTTATTTTCTCTCCATTATCAAGTGTGGAAGCTAATTTTTAATCTCGCATTAAATTCGCTGCAATTGCGAATTTATGAAAACGAGTAAATTACCGGAGAGAGAGAGCAGAAGAAAAACAGCGAGAGTTGAGCGTTAAGTGAGTTTAGCGAGTGAGTAAGTGAAAAAATGTGTGTGCACGATGGTGTGTGCGATGTAAATGTAGTGAACGAGATGAAGAAGAAGCGCTCGAGATTAAGCGTCGGATCTAATGCGGCGTACATTTTGTATATCGGATAAGAACTCGCTTATTTCGCTCATTCAATATACTCGAGCGGCGCAAAAAGAAAGACAAATTTGCGTCTCACATATTCTTCTGTTCATTACTGTCGAAGTAAAGCGAAACAAAGTAAAAGCCATTTTAGTTATGCGAAACGCTGTTTTTCTCGCCTTATTATCATTTAATCCATGTTTTTGTAGAAAAAAATGTTACAGCAGCGAATAAATTGATATTTTTCATTTAGATAAAACTGCGTTACGTAATGCAATTTGAATTTATTTTCACGCCTTTTTATACTTAATGTTTTGCATCTTTTATATACTCAATAAAAAAAGGCAGCGAAGAATTGAAATTTAATAAAACTCTGGCCCTGAGCACATTTATAATTATTTTCTCGCAAAATTTAAATATGCATTACATTCGCGTTAGAACATTTCTTCTTTTTTGCGCTTACAGTGAAAACGATACCAACGCATAATTTAAAATTCGGCACGTCGGGCACTTGTGTCCATTAGTTTTAATAAATGAATGGCGTCTCCTCGAAAACCTGCGAGTGTCTAACGCTCGAAAAACCACCCTTTTGCATAGAACTCTTGAAAATTTAGGACAGCGAAGATTAATGGTCGTCCATAATGTTTTTTTCTTTTTTTTCTACAATGTCTCCTCGCATACAACCACACGCTCATGCATAAGCACAATATGTACATAAATTAAGCACAGTGCGTACATAGAAAAAAATAGAAACTCATGTACATAGATTGCGCCGAATTGCGTTCGAAAATAGTTTTTAAAAGTCAAGTCTTGTGCACAATTTTCAAATGAAACTAAAAAAGTTTTTGTGTTTATTGTTTCTAACTAAACTGAAAAAAAGTGAATTACAAATTTTAATGAAACGTTCGAAACGATCTCATAAATGTTTATGATTAGAAGAATAGTTTGAAAAGTGTTTGAATTTTAATGAACAATTCGCTCACTTCTCGCTGCTTCTCTCGCTCGAATCTCATTCACTCACTTCAACGGATAGCGTTTTTATTGCTTCAGACAAAAAGATTACGAGCAAAAAAATTCGATGTAAGCGATAAAAAAGCGATATAAAGCGATGTTTTACAATTTAAAAAGCTGCGTGTAAAAAAGAAGCGAACAGGCAGAACGATATGCGATCGCTCGATCTGCGATGTTTCGCAATCAGCTTCTAACTAGCGACATTAACGCTTTTATAATTACCATAAATTGCAGCTTTTCCTTAATTCCAAGCGAAAAGCTTCTTTCTTAAATAATGCGCTTCGTTTTTCTTCTTCTTCAAAAAGCAGCAATTTTTTCGATAAGAATACTAATCACTGGATAATTAATTTTAAAATGTAATTTTGTGCTTCTTTCCTCTCTCTTGTTTTCTTAAAAAGCAATTTGTTCGGTTTGCAGTCGGCCGTGAATGTGAACATTGTCTTAATCCTTGCTGATGCTGGCTTCTTTTCGCTGCTTTCAGCGATTTCAAACTGTTTTTCACACAACATTACATCAGACACGTTTCATCATTCATTTTTACCTGATCGCTGTTTTACAATTTAATTTTGCTTCACAGTATGCGCGCAATCGATTTATTTCTAAGCTTGAACACACGCTTTCTGGCACAGAAAAAGACGAGCGAGAGAGTGTAAAGCAGCGAGAGATAGCGAAAAAGCAAATTAATTTCTGTGTTTAATTGCTTACACGATTAGAGAGAGAGAGAGAAAAAAATTAAAATTTATTGCACTTTTATCTACGCTCCATCTCAACAAATCATCGACTTTTCAGTTTCATAAGTCAATAAAATTCGTTTCCGAGAAACTTGTCACTTCTTTAATTAAATGGAAAAGTCTTCGCAGATTTAGTCAGTGAGAGAGAATTTTCCCAATGTTTTTTTTCAGCTTAAACTGTAAAGTGAGATATTGAGTATTTAACTTAATGTGATTTTATGTGGATAAGCAAATTGCATATAGAAACCGTTTTTTTGAAATTTTAATTTCAACATTTTCAATCGCAGCGTGAAGTGCATTTTATCTCTGGCTTAATCATATTTAATATTTTATAACACTATTCATACGAAAATTTTAAAATTGGACATTCGAGATAATCTTTGCATGAGAATGATTAAAAACGCAAAGCGCAAAAGTAGGGTACGAATTTGACTAGCGAGCGAGTTTTTTTTCCTCAACACTCGCATTAATAAGAATCGAATTTTAAAAGTGGTGCAAAAGAAAGAAAGAAAGAACGTAGAAATCGAAATGAGATCTTTTCTTTTCAAGTACACACGCATTTATTTAATGTCCACGATTGGCGTTCGCCGCTCGGGCTCGTTGCTGCCATTTACTGCAGCAGCAGCGGCGGCGTTTTCTCCTCTAGCAGACGTTGCTGTAGTAATTTTTTTAAAAAAAGCAACTCATGTCAGTAATTGTCGTAAATCAGTTCGCTTTTTATTTATTATGAAACGAATGGCATACTTTATACGAGTGATGAAAGCGGTGCATTCTAAATGAATTATGGCACAATTACTGTTTCAGCTTTGTTTTAAACGAAACAAAAAATGTCGCTAAATTTCTCTTTTCTTTCTCGAAAACAACACAAATAAAAAAGTGCAAAACACTGTTTTTACGCTTTTGCTTCAGCCTGAAAAAGATGGAAAAGAAAAGAAAAAAATTGTTTTATCTGCGTTGAGCTGTTAAAAAAATGCGTTGAAATATACGCCTTATAATATAGCTCGTCATTTGCTTAAACTGTAAATCTGTGCAATATTTCATGAGGATAACGTAATTACTGTCGCTGCAAATATTTTCAACGTACACTTATACACGTACACAAATATAAATGTTCTTTTTAGACGAAGACAGCTAAAAATAAAAATTTTCACTTCTCATCCAATTTACCCACACAAGTTACACAATTTTTTTTTCGCTTTATTTCTCTTTCTGTTTCGCTTTCTCTTACATTCGCATTACTTCGCTGAATCACGTTTTTGTTTGGGTGTAAAGGAGTTATCGCTTCTTACTGACTGCGAAAGATGCGAAAGAATAAATTTAAATGCGAAGACAGAGAGAGAGCGAAAAAAGTTTGATGCGAAATGAAGTACAAGTTTGCGAGCGTAGCAAGCGCGCCAAGCAAAAGTTTCAATTTAATTACAAACTTTTCGTTGTGTTAGCATTTCTCGAGCATACAATGGTTTTAAATTTTGGAAACAGTTATTTTAGCTATTCACAAACAAGAGAGGCAACAAAAACAAGAGAAAATGATTTAATTAACTGTTTTCGGCAGAAAAAAGCAGCAAAATTCATTATTCATTTTGCTAGCAAAGCGGCAAATGCCGCAGTGTTTAAAAGGGCACCTAAATGCAAGCATAATCAAGCGAACGAAAGAAAAGGCTTCATTTGCAACGCAGCGATGCTCAACTGATGGGCTGAGTTAAGGCCACCTGTGTCCCTCGCCACCGCCGCTCGCTTGCGTGCACTGCAATCAGCGTTTTATAGTTTGCATAATACGCACTGTTTGCTCCATTGTAGTATTTCGAATTAAATTACAATTTTAAAGCACAATACGAGCTCGGCTCTCTCGCTCTGCGTTTTGCGGCGCTCATTCGCCGCTCACGAGTTTCGCGATTAAATTCTTTTTTTTCAGCGAAAAATCTTTCGCCTTCAGAAAGAATAAATTGACTTTTCACGCTTTTTTACGTTTAAAAACTGTTTTAATTAATTCAGTAATAACAAACGCGAACGCCGTTCATAATACTTAAACTGCTAGCGAAGTTCGCTGTTGTAACGATAATTTTCGGCTTTCATAAAATTATACAACAAACATATAAAAATGTATAAGTAAGAGAAAGAGAAAAAGAAAGAATGAATGAAAAGCGATAAATCAAATTTTTTATGTCCAACCTTAAAATCATAAATATTACCAACAATAGTTAATCATCGGGAATTTCGCAATTAATCAAACTCCGCTGTGCCAATTATCTTTTATATAAATCTTACGCAGTACGCTTCATTCACAAAAAAACGCATTTTTCCTCTTCTCATTATTATTTTTATCGTCTTTAATATTTGCCAAAATTTGAACGAAAATTTCATTTCGAAAACAATATACGAGCGAAAAGAACGCGTTTCTGTTTATATACAATATTTAGCATTTGTTATTCGACATAAATAACTTAAAAAGCAATTTAGTTCACTAGAGTCGATCTGAGCGCTTAATTGCATTCGCATGATTTTTTTTCGCTATTGCGAACGCTCGCATCGTGCCAAGGATCGACTGCAACCAGAACCGTCGTCTTTTTCATTTCGCGTGGCATTCAGCGACTGCTGAAAGAAGCGAGTAATTTTCAGTGATATGCTATCTTTGTTTAAAACGTTTTATTTTTCAGCCATCGCTCATAATTCACGCTTTGCTATTTTCCAAGTGCTGAGATTATCAAGTTTTATATTTGACTACTTCGGAGCGAAAGCGGTAGCATCGATAATTTTCGGTTATTGCGAACAGCGATAAACTTTTTTTCTGGGCGCATTTTCTTCTGGTTTAATTGCTTTTCTTACCGAGAAAGAATCATTTTTCAGCGTTTAGCTCTTTTAAAAAATATTTTAAGCAAACGAACACTCTGCGCTGCTCTCGCTGCGCTTTTTTTAAATTTTTCCACGACTCATTAAATTTCGCTGAAATCGAAAATCTAATTTGAAATTCTCGCACTTAACTCGATTGTTTAAGCGTTGAAATGAATTTTAAAGTGAAAAATGATCGAAAAATGATGTTGACAAAATCGAAATGTTAATGCGTTTTTCCTCGACTTTCATCAGCTCTTTCCAATTTGATCGTCGTTGCTTAACAAATTGCAACGCAGTGGCATTCGCTGCTTAATTGCGAAGTGGTTTTTATTGAAAGAATCTTTTTTTTCGAAAGAAAATTGATATCGTTTCAATCAAAACGAAAAGCGGATAGTAATGAAAAAGTGGAAAGAAATCGTTTTCAGAAAGAAGAGATTGAAGCGAAACGCAGCGAACATTAAATTAAATGCGAACATTTCAACGCAAAGCACGCTTAAATCTGACAAAATTTTTCGCTATAAAAAAGGGCCAATTTTAAAAAACTTAACATAATCTTAGCATAGCATCTTTCGCTTCGAAAGCGAATTTAATTTTATCGTTAATTTATTGTATTGCTTCGCTTCTTTTTTTTTATATATTTATGAGAAAAGTGTCACCGAAACTGAAATTACTTTACGAATTACATGTTTGAATGTATGAGCGTGTGTGTGTGTGTGTGTGTGTGTGTGTGTGTGTATGTGTGTTGCCCGGCTTTTTCTTTCTACATAATTAATGCATCATTTTTATGTTTGTGGAAATGATTTTTTTATTACTGCACTTACTACAGATATGGAAATAAAAAATTCATCTTTTTTCATTATAACATTGAGCTTATTTTCGAGAAACACCCGCTTTTTGTCGAGCAAAAAAAAAAGTAAACTGCCGAAGCGATAAAAACGAAATTTGCGTTCGCTTTTTTGGCGAAATTAGAGAAGAGAAGCTTTTTGAGCGCAGAAAATAGTCTTTGTGGAGATGAAAAACTCGAAAGTTGCTTTTGCGCCCATATTTTGGGCTGTTTAAAGAAAGGCGAGGAGTGCACAACTCATTCGCAGTTAAATTTTAATTTATCGCCACATAAAATGATTGAACGATTTGCTGCTTTTTAAATGGTTTTAACTACCACCCAAGGATTCGGGTATACTTAATGGTGGTGCCATTTGTTAAGAAAAAGCTCGCCATTTGTGTTCAGCAGTTTAAAAGCAATGGCAGCAATGAGAGAGAACAGAGGAGAGGAGAGCAGAGGAGAGAAGAGAGAGAGAGCGAATGGTTCAATTACTTTATCTTTGTCTTCACTTAATTGCAAATCAGTCTCTTTAATCGCTCGAAAATTACTATTAAATTACATTCATTAATTTCTCGCGCTGAGCATTTCTTTTCTCGAAAATGCTAAATTGCCGTTAATTAACATAAATTATCTGTCTGCCACAATGAATTTCGCTGTGCAGCCGATCGACTTCGCTCACTCGCTTGCTCTCTCGCTGCTCGCTCGCTGAACACCATTGAGCTTAACGAGTACTGCGCTCCTCTTTTTCCGACATAACGCAATTTTCTAATCAACTTTGGCAATTAACAAGCATCTATCACTACTTATCGTCACTCTCATCTTGTCTGATGCGATCTAATCGCTTCTCTTCTCTGGCTTTCGTTTGCGATCCAACTTTATTTATTTACGTCAAACATCGGCGCGTTATTGTTTCGTTCATAAATCAGCGCGAAATTAAAGCGGCGATGATTAAAGCGAGCATCGCATCTAACGCGAATAGATGGACCGAAATGAGTGAGGACATAGAATGCGTTCATAAACCGAAAATCGATCACTTCTTCTTCCTTCTTTTCCATCTTCTCGGCTCTAAATATACGAAGCACACCATTCTCAAGCTTTTTGCCATTAATAAAGTTTGCGAATCATTACTCATTTTGATGAATGACTTGCTTCAAACTTGCCGTTGAATGGTGGTCCAAATTCGTGTGAGCCTTACAACTTCGCCTTTATATATACGTTTTTTGTGCTTAACATCAAGTGGTCATCGATGAAGCACTGGCGATGACAATCTCATCAGCCTAATATTTCTTTCTCAGGCTTAGCGTTTTCGCTCTCTTCTCTCTCGTTAATCGTTCAAATATAATTTGTTCAAATAATCATTCTTCTTTAAACGCCAGCTAACTAGCTAAATCGCTATCTGCTCTTCAGATCTGCTCTTCTAGATGAATAGCAATATCCTCTTAGTTTTGGGCTATTTTGAATTTCAATCTGCTTGTTTTCGGCGCTACTTTTCATGTGTTTTCGAAGCGAAAAATGAGAGCGATTATTTAAGCTTGCGACCAATTTTTCTTCGCTCGCTGTAAATACAAACAAACAATTTTGTCGCGTTAAAAGCGAGCAGAAATTTCAATGCTGGTGCATGCGACCCAAGAGTAGTCGAAAGAGTAAACTATTAGTTACAGCGAGTAGTTAAATATAACATAAAAATCGCTTTTTGAAATACTTCGCTGTCACAGAAGTGGTTTGTTTTCGAATGCAACTCATTAGTTTTGACGCCTCTCTTAAAACTGCCACTCGCGACGAGTGCTTCTAATTGTTTTGCACTTATTTTCGATGAAAATTTAAGGCCGATTCTCACGTTTTTAAACATTGCCGAAAAACTTTGCTCACTCGCATGTTATAGCGTTCGATTTTAAGTATCTTCGAAGTGAGCGAAAGTGACCGAGAACAAAAGCTTAGATTGAATGCAACTTCACGAGTGTGAAAATGAATAAAGCCGAGGAGAGGAGTAAAAAGAGATAAGCAAAAAGCTTCATTGAAGCTATGTTATCGATTAGGAAATTATTTTTAACGAAAAGCGGCTAATTAATACTTGGCATGTCTGCGATTTTCGCTACAACGCATTTATGTGTTTATATCTTAGAGTGAAACAGTAAAAAAATATTATTAACATATGCGATGGAGCACGACCCGCGTACATCGATTAAATGAATGCTTTCCTGTGTGCACGACATACGAATGGAGAACATGTGAACGGCGCGAAGTGAAAAAGAAGAGGATGAAGATGAGTTAGAAGACGAGGAAGAAGAAAAGAATGAACAAGAATAGGTATGATAAATGCGAGTTTGAAAAGACCTCTCTTTTTCTCGGATGCAAGGTAAGATTGTGAACCATTAATTCGTTCGTCTCAATTCCATGACACTAATGCTTCTTTGCCAATGATTAACGAGCGTCGAAAGCATCACATAATTTATACAATTTTTTTTTTCAAAGTCGGCCAACGAAAATAGCGCTTAAGACAAGAGATGCCCCGATGTCGACCGCGTTAATGATGCCCCGCTCTTTTCGCCTGTTCGCTTCTTTTAGGCATACAATCAACCCGACCGAGCCGCTAATATCACAAGAAACACTTGCTTATTCAGTCTCTGTGTGTGCATAGTATACTCTATGGGTAGTGCCGCGGCAGCAGCAGCAGTAGCAGCAGCGAGGCTCAATTCGTTAATTTTCTTTTTCGACAGAATAAAAAATGAACGAAAGCAGGGCACGATTCTTGCATTGCCGATAAAAGGACAAATTGTCTCTTGAGATGCTTAAACACATCATTTTTTACTTGTGACTTTGTTGTTTTTTACCACTCGCTCATTTTTCCTCTTTCTCTCTCGCTCGCTCCTTCTTTCTCCCTCATGCTCCCTTTTTGCTTCGAACGAGCAAAAGTTTCGCATCGCTCTTTTCCGGACTTTTCGTTTTGCATCAATCGCTTCTTTTTCTGCGCGTCTTTTTTGTGTCGAAGATTTATCGCTTTACTATTTTATTCTAAGCTCATTTATCTCCGTATTTGTTGCTTCATAAAATCACATTTCACATTAAGTTAACATTTCATTTATTTTCATTGAAGCTGTACGCGAGAAACGTAATCAAAATTAATCTAATTTTTATGTTTGTTAAACGAGCTAACTCGCTCTTATCCGCTCTGTTCCAAATTTTGTTTCTTCGCTTCCTCTTACTTTTTTGCTCTTCTCTCACTCTTTCGTCTCCTTTCTTTTTCTTCTTCTCACATTCAAATTGTGATTTATTCGTTTCACTTTCGCTAATTACCGTTTTTCGCCCGTTCGCATTCATTTTTTTTCTTCTTCCAAACACTTTCGCAACGCGCAGTTAAGCCGAGAATTCTGAGCCAAAAATACTTTCGACTATTAGCACTATTTTTAATTTCTATTTTCACCGATTTCAAACGCGCACACACATCTTTCTCGTGTCGAAGCTCGTTTCAATCATCACGAACAATTAATTTCCATCATAATACTCATAATTCACAAAAGAATTTCGCTTATTTCGCCTCTTCTTAATTTACACATCGTTTATTTATGCGAACGCCATTTTTGCTTTTATAGAATTTATCGAATAGTCGTGTTTAAATCATTTTTTTTCGCGTTCAAAAAACAAATTAAAATGTCAAGCATTTTAAAAAATTCAAATGATGAATTAAACAAAGTTGTTTTTGAACATATTTATTATTTTTGCATCGCGAAAAGCAAATTTCAAATTCATTTCTGCATTTTGCCGAGCGCGTATTCGCTCGCAACAAAATGAATTTCAAAGTTGAGAAGCAAAAATATCATTAAAACGCTAATTACACTTACTTTTAAAATACGCTTTTCTTTGTCAGTTTTAGCGAAATAATAATAATAATAATAATCTTTTTCGTCATTTTTATGTCGTCGTGTATTCGCAGTTTGACAGCAAGTGCGCGAAAAAGCGAAAAAACGCTTTAATTTATAGTTCACTTTAATTGAATTTCTCGCGAAAAGCGCCCACCATTAATAAGTTTGAACAGTAAAAAGTTTATTTTGACAGCGATCGAATTTAAGTCGGTAATTATACACTGAAAGCAAATAAATTTTTCCCCAATATTTTCGCGTCGTTTTTTTTTCGCTAAAAACGTCCTAACGCGTGCATTCACGCTAATCGATAACAATGTAGCTCGCACGAATTTGTAAACTTTTTTTTCAACGACATCTGGCGAATGATTCTTGCATATTTTTTTGCATTCTACTGTAGTAGTTTGGTTTAAATTGAAATCTGCTAAATTATACTTTTTCAATTATTTCTTCATTTGCAAGTTCAATTAATAAAATGCACGAGCAAACGCATTTTGCTTTTTCTACTTCACCATCCTTGCTTTTATTAATTGAAAAATTAATTAAATTTTAAATGAAATTGAGTTTATGATGGATGATAAAAAAGTACAAATGAGCGAGAAAATTTTTTGTTCTAGCATTTAGTTTGCCTTTTTCTGAACGACAGTTCAGCGAGCAAAAAAGCGCTAATTTCGCAGATTCTACTCTCGGCTGAACCAGAGATCATTTAGTATTCAAAATGGTTTCCGTTTTCAAAAGTTTTCTTTTTTAGAAGAAAGCATTTCAATAGCTTAATGCAGTTGAAAGTATTACGCTTAAAAAGTTTTTTTTTGCGCCTACCGCAAAAAGAAAATTTTTAATGATCGTCTCGCTTCATTACAGATTATTATTATTTGATCGACCATTTCTTGACATAATAATATGAGCAGGTCTCACGTTTCTTAAGATTTAATGATACAATCGTGATCTCATTGCACCGAAGTTTAGGTCATCGAATTTTTTTTTCGCTCGAATAATTGATTAACATTCAGCTTCGTAAAGCTTGGCGAATATTAATTTCAATAACCACCAGATAAATTGACAAATTTTAACTCGTTTGATCGAATACACAAACAATTTTCGAATTATATGCTCGCACATATTTCATTTTCACTTCAATGATTTGTAATTAATTTTGAAAGAGTCAAAAAGCGTGAAATCGCAATTAAGTTTAAGAAATGTCGCTTGTTCTCAATCATTGTGCGTGTGTTCTTTGAAAATGTTTGCGAACAAAAAAAGCAAATGCAATTGCAAGTGCAAAAAAACGAAAAACAGAAAACTAAGTGTTAACGTTATGTGTGAAATTTTGTGAGTTAGATGAAAGTGTGAGATGAAAGTAATTCAGCGAAGGAAAGAAAGGCTTGTGCGTTTTGAAAAAGTTTGTTTTTGCTCCATTGCTGCATAAAGTTTACACAAAACATGAAATTTTTTACAAAAAAACGAATAATTTTCGAGATAACGCGAAGTGTGTGCACTATCTAGTTATTATCGTGTACATATCACTGTCTAGTATTGTCAAGTATGTATTACTAGTTAAGCGCATATTTGCACCAAATATTTTTTCGCAGTAAAAATGACACACATCGAATCGCTTGTCACATGAAGGTAAGTTTTTAATAAAAATTGCGATTTTTGATTGATTTTAAAGTCAGGAAAAGTGGAAACAATCATAACTAAATAACTTATTTGACAGCTGACATTTGAATAAAACAGCTTTAGCTGTTAGTTGTTAGTTTAAAACTTGATGGAAAATAAAAATTTTTATTCTTTTTTTAAACTCGTGAAAAGAAAAATATTATTTAATCAAACGGCAAACATATTGCCTTCGAAAGCGAAAAGTGAAAAGCGAAAATCGAAATTCAAAATTTTCAATTACGCAAACGTTTTTAGCGGTGAAATTGAATCATAGCGAAAAAATAGTTTTGGCCTGAAATGTTTTTCTAATTACGTGAAACTTTTTTCTTTTTCTTCTTTTCATCTACTTTCAGCTTGGTGAGAGAAAATTTAAAAACATTTTTAATGGCAAGTTTGATTAGGAATTTCGATAAAATTCAATATTTGCTTGTTCGTACGATCTAAAAAAAAAATGTTTGGCGCAGCGAGCATCCAATTCATTTCAATCGCTTACTCTAATGCGTTCAAAATGTCAAATATTCTGTAAACGTTTATGCAAGAATAGAGCGTTGCGTTGAAATGTTTAAACATTTAATCCGCTATAAGAGTGTCTAAAAAAGACTTCGCGTAAATTCATAAACACAAGATCAATTTTTTTGCGCAATTTTAACGAAAATATTTTCGCTTGTGATCAATCTTCGCGCAATCGATTCGCGTAAACAAGGGTAAATATTTTTTCGAGTAAGCGTAAATTAAAATTGTGAAACGACGATTTTTTAAATTTAAAAAATTCAGAAAAATAAGCAATGACATCATATTTATATAGACGGTTTCTTTAAGATTTAGGAAATCATTTATTTTACAACTTCGCTTTTCTTGACATAAATTCGCGATTGATGAGCTTAATAAAATTTGATCGTAAAAAGAAACAAAAAAAGTCTGAATCGTAAATGTTTCAATCACTTAAAATTTGGCATGGCGGACGAACGACGTAGATTGAACAAGCGCTTATCTGTCTTCGATCAGTTTTTAACGCACATTTTATGCACTTTGACAACTTATTACACAATGTTCGCTCGTTAGATGAGCAGAAAAAAAGTTTCATTCTATCGATATGCAAAAAACGGCTCAAGACTTTCGAAAAAATGTTTAAATCATAAAGTTCTTAATAAAGAAAACTTCTGCACACTTGACAACGGATTCATTTTATTTGTTTTTTCTGCTTGACATTCAAAGCTAGAAAGCTACACAAACGAAATGAGATCGGTTTGAACAATTTGCGATCGCTGAAAGAAGGCGAGTATCGGAAAATGTCGATTGCGAGCGAAAAGCAGCGGCGCTACGCTGAAAGCGAACGTTTATTATTTCCGCGTTTGAAAATAAATTAGCGTTTGAAGTGAAACGATTGCTTCGAACGAATGTATTCGATATTGATTCTAAAAGGTTTGTGTCACGAGAAGAAATGAATTCTTTTTTCCGTTCGAAATTGCAGCGCACAATTGATCAAAATTTGACAAGTGGCAAAAAAAGACAAATGAGTGGTGCTTCTAAACGTAGAGTAATACTAAAATCGATCAAAAAGAGCGTAAGAAAGCTAAACGAACGCAGACATCGCGAAAACTATGATTTATAGTCGTTTTTGGACGCTAAATGTATTTAATGGTTGTTGTAACTGCAGATTAGTGAAACCCAAATGACTGTCGCTCATATTATCGCGAATACACCTCAAAAGTTAATGGTTTTCGCATCGAATAAAGCCTGAAAAGCGAAAAACGCGGACCTTTTCACAAACGACGCACAATTCAGTTTGAATAGTTTGTACACAAGTTGGTGCGGTGAACTCCACCATCGATGACAATAACAAGCGAATTCGTACCGACTTTTCGGGTAGAAATTAATGTTCTGTGAGTGATTAATGATATTTGAACATTTTCCGATAAGTGATTTTTACTTTTTACTGTGCACCAGTTTGTTTTTTGAACTTCAATGAGTTGCGATTAATTTTCGTTAAAACTTGCGTTCAATTCGCCGTTGTTTTCGCCGCTCTAAACTTTTGCGCATTTTCGCTCAAAACTTTTCCTCCTCTCTTTCCGAAATCGACGACTGAAACGAATCAAATTTAGCAGCGAGAAGAGAGAGAAAGCGAGAGTAAAAAAAAAAATTAATTTAATCCGAAATAAACTTTAATTAAAGTACAATCGAAATTTTCAACGTTTTTAAAGCTAAACTGAAATCGATGTTAAACTTGCGTCGCTTTTTTTTGTCTGAACGCGTTTTAAACGATTTTTGCACTGCTTTGAAAATTAATCGAATGTCCATTTTCATAGATTTCGAGTGTCTCTCTCTCTCTCTCTTTAATCACAAATCGATTTTTGTACTTTTTAAAAGCATAAAGTGAGCGCATTAAATTGAGCAAAAATAGAATTTTGATTTTTATTATTTATGTCAAAGTAACATTTTGATTTTTTTTCTTCTAACTCTTTTGAATGCGATATATAGTCGTAAATTTTATTCGTTTTATTTCGATTAAGTTCTACTTTTTTTCTTCTCATGCAATGAACGATTCTCATAAATGTAGAAATATGAAATTTATGGTTTATAAAAATGAAAAATAAATTTGAGCTCATCGCTTTTTTTTGCGCTTATTTTGCTCTCTATTAAAATCGATATCGTTTAAATCCAATTTAACAGCTCTCTTTATTGACTTTAAACTGCTTACAATAGAAGCGAAAAGTTCGCCATTTAGAAAAGTGCGATTGAAACTGTTTTAGGTGGGCGCGACCGAGGTTGTCTGCGAACTTAATTCGCGCGTATTTTTGTGCACAAAATATCATTTCTTTCAATGTTATTAATATTTAAAAAGAAAAATTGAATAAAGCTTAATAAATATGCGTTTCACACGTTTTCATTTTTAAGCCGTTCTCGACGCAGCGAGCGAGCGAGCGAAAAAAAGAGAAAATTGTGCGATAGCCTTGTTTTCGTATTTAATTTTTGTGAAATTCACGCTCGATGACTGTGAAACGCTAAAATGATAAATAATTGAAACGCGCGTTTATTTTCATCAATCATATTTTATAAAAAATTTTTTCTTCGTTGTTTAAAAAGAAGACTAAGCGTTTTCACCGATCAAAAACAATTTTGGTCACGTCTTTTTTGCGGCGCTCAGCTTTCGAGTGGTCCGCTTTCGCGCAAAGCAAAGCGAGTGTTCGCCCGACTTTTCGTTTCGGATGGCTCGCTTCGCTTTTCTCTATCCTCTCTTCTCCGCTTTCGATATATTATTAATTCGCATATTTTTTCATTGCCTATTCGAGCGTAAAACAGGGCTCTGATAAATGATTTTTTTTGCTCAAAAGCAGCCGAAATTAACTTCGATTACATTTTTCATCGTTCGTTTCTATTAAACCGCTTGCAAATAGCAATTTGCGTCTGCGTTTACATTAATCACTTTAATTTATTAATTCGCGATTTTCGCTCTCTCTTTCTCTTTCACTCTATCTCTCCCTCTCTTTCTCTGCGTTCAATTCTGCTGCCTTCGCTTCATTAGCTTCGTTTAAAGTTAAGTTTAAATAAGCAGCCGATCATTTTGCGTTTACAGCGAACGCAAAATTAATGTATTACATAACAACAACTTCGCAAAAAAAGAGAGAAGCGAGAAAGAGCGAGAAAAAATTACTCTTTAATAAGTGTCGTGCAAATTAATGCTGTGAAAAGATTAAGATATGTTTGACGTGAAATTGCACCCGAATTAATAAATTATTAATTTTGAAAATTTCATGTGGAAGCAAAAAAAAGTTTTTTGTGCCGACGTTTTGCTTTTTCAATTTGCTTCCAGCCAAAAGAACATGTGTTTTAAACTTGGCTACTTTTTTTCGAAAATGTTCTTCGACTTCGCTCATTTGTCTAAATCGATTTTCACGCTTTCAAACCATCACGCTTTCGGCAAAAAATTAAATTTTTAGCAAATTTTTTTTATTGAATTCAATGCAGAGATCAGTTAAGCAAATCAAAGCGAATTGATGGTGTGATTTTCCAAATGCGAACTTTGTTTTTTCATTAATATTTCACGAAATGCGTTTCTGAAATAAATTAAACCGCTAAAATTTGAAAGAAGCGTTTTTTTAGAAACATCACGATCATTAAGCAAATAATTAGCATTTATTTTCGGCTATAAAAACTCGAGCAAAACAAAATGGTGTTATCGAAAAAAGCGCATGTTTTTGCCATTCAAACTTTAGAAGCGATAAAAAAGTGTAAAGTGCGTTTAAATTAGTTTTTAACGCACGAAATAGCCCCGCAAGTCATCAATTTTTCGAATTATAAAAAATCGAGAAAACTACAAAATTCAGCGTAGCAATCCGAATTGGCACAAAGTTTCTCTAGAAGCAATATGAAATAGAGTTGTCCAAGCATCAAAAAATCAAAAACCTGTCCGACCACGATCCAGAACGGAAACAACTGTACACACGGAACCCGCACCCTGAACCCACTCTGAACCCGTAATTTTTGTTTACAGAAAAAAAAACGCAACTAACAAGCGAAGGTTTTTAGGTGCCACTCACTAAAATTGATGAAATTTACTTTAAGAATAGTTATCAAAAAAGTAAACCGAGTAGTGATAGTCTTTTTTCCCCAATCATCTATAGTCGCGATAAAAACCGTGTTTAAAGTTCAAAGTTATGAATAAATCTTAAAATAACATCGATAAGAATGCGAAACTCAGTGGCTAAGATTAACATGCCGAGCTTTAAACATAAACGTGTTTAGTTCGATTCGCATTATAAAAAACTTTTTTTATTGCTAAAGAAAATAAATTTATTTTCTTTTTGATTTACAATTTTAAATTTATTTATATAAAAATCAATAATAGCTTAATCTTAATAAAACAACATTTCAAAATCTAAATTCAACTTTTTTTTATTAATCTATAAAAATTCAAAATGAATTTTCGATTAAAAAACGACAAAATATTCACTTAATTAAAAAATTTCGAATTCGCTTGTTTTCATATAGTTAAGTACTAATGTAAGTTTTAAAAGGCTTGTTAAATAAATATAAGTTATTGAGAAATTTTTATGAGAGAAAAAAATTAACAAATTTTTGAATACAAAAAGTCGCTTTTTGAATTTTTGAACATGAAAAAAGTGTGAGCTTATGTATGTCATTTAAACAGCCTTCATAAAGCAAATTTTATATAAGTTAATAAGAATCAAACTTAACACGTTTATGTCGAAAGCTCGGCATGTTAATCTGAGCCACTGAGCTTCACATTCTTATCGATATTTTATTTTAATATTTATTCATATTTTTGAGTTTTAACACGGTTTTTATCGCGACTGTAGATGATATCACTACTCGGATTAGTTTTTTGATTACTATTGTTTAAAAATAAATTTCATCAATTTTGGTGAGTGGCAGCTGAAAATCTTTCCTCGTCTCTTGATACTTGTCTTATGACAAAGATTCCCTCAACTAATGAAAATTAATTAATAACGTCATGAGATTTGAAAAAGGTTGCTCTCGTCATCACGTACAACTCGAAAAAACTTTCGAGAATTATTTGCTTGTTTTAATCTTGAATACGAATTTCGAAAAAAGTGTTGCTTTTAAAAGCGTGTAAATAGATGAATTCAATAAAAAAATTAATATTTTATCACTTTTCGATCCGCTTTGAATGTGAATTGTAAAAGTTTTTTCAAAAAAATTGAACATATTTGCTAATTATAATGGCTGAGTTTCATTGGGTTCTGAAAACGGAATACGAACTCATATTAAGTTTTTAAAGTGTGAAACTTTTATAGTGGACACTCGGTATATGACCTTTTTGGAAACTTTTACATTATGTTGATTCTTGTGTTTATTCTTCTAATATTCAATTTACAACTCCGGATTTTGTTCAGTTCATTCGCTTAACTCTGACCCTGCCTGACAATATTCAGGGTTTTCAAGCGAATTTCCTGATATACCCTGGACCTTTGAACAACTCTATTACAAAGTCCCCAAACAAGCGTGCTGCATAATTTCAGCTTAATCCGTCAAAGGCTAGAGAATGCTTCATAGAGATGAACAGCCCAAAATGAAGAACATCTCCATCACCTTTTAACAATGTTAATAATAAATATTAAATTTTATCGCTCAGTTTTTGAATTTTCATGTATGAAACTTTATTATTTGTCAAAATCTCGGTTCACCTTTGACGTGATCATCATCTATCGTGATTTATAATTTTTCAAAAATATATAATTGAATTGAATTGCAGTGAATTCATTTCATAATTGAACACTTAATTTTCAAAGAAAAACTTTTTTTACACTTTCGAGCTTCATTATTTCTCCATTTTCGAAAAAGTACTTAGTACGCGAAACGGTAACAAATAATAACCGAGCTGTCAGTCAAAATTTAAAATGAAACACTTTATTTTATAGTTCCACAATTTATTATCATTTTTATGAAAAGCAAACAAAGCCTTTTCTCGACGTTTAATCATTTTTTAAAAAACTTTACAAAGGAAGAGCGAACACTTTTTTGGGTGAACCCACTAATTTCTGGTTTTAATAGAAAAAGGATAACAATGAATGACACCATCCTTTGTAGTTTATAACATTTTTTCGCGAAAAGCAATCTGACAGAGGTTTTGATTGATGACTTTTGCTCGCAAAGGAGGTATTATCTTCACGGCGTCTTTTTCGCATTCATTTCTTCCGCAATCCATTCGATGTTTTCGAAAAAAACGTTAAATTACTGCCATCGCAAGGGTTTGACATCGCCCCCAAAAAATGTGACATAATTTTTTTCGCTCATTTTTCACATTCTTGTGACAGAAAAAAATTTCAATCAATCGATTCTTGTTAACTTTCATTTTGTTCTTAATATTGTTTCGATCACACACTGAAAAATACGAAAAAAAAAAATTTGAAAACTTCAACGGATGCAAATGAATGCTTTGAAGTTTTGGAATCGAGATAATGCAGCAAATGTTCTACGCTTTATATAAGTTGATGCTATTTAATGAACTTCGGTTTTTTCACCGAGTTTTAAATGTTAAAAGCAAAAGAATCTTAAAACAATTTTATCTTGTAAGATATCGCTTCTCTTCTTACTGTAAAGAAGCAAATTCACTTGAAATAAACTAATCTGTCGACTTCATCAGCTCTTGATGACTAAAAATTATTTAGTTTTCTGTTTATCTTTTATTTTGTTAAATTAGGGCTAAAGTGTGTTAGCTACTTTGAACAACAAATATTTTTGAGCATAATTAAGCTTTTCTTCGTTCGATTTGTTGAAACAAATCTGACGATCGAGAAAAACATTTTCGAATGCATTAAAACAAATCTCAACACTTTAAAAGGATTCTGTCGATAAAGAACAAATTAACGACAATTTAACAACGACTTTAACTTTTTTGCGACTATTCAAACAACAAACAAACTCAATTTATAAATTTTATCATCAAAGAGTGTATTCATTTGTGCAAAAATTTGGTTTTTCCAATTCTTATCTTCTTCGATCTAAATGTTAAACAAGACATACCGCCTCTGCAAAATAGTAAGTTTCAACTAATAAGCAAAATTTTGAAGGATTATGCAAATTTTAACGTATGCAAAGCCGTGCTTTTGAGAAATCAAACACTAAAAGCAAAAATCACGGCGGTCACCTTATTAATTCTTGTAGTTTCATTAGTTTTAAACAATGTAACTACTTGCGTAATTGCTTAAAATGAGAATCAAAAAGTAAGAACGAGTAAATGTTGAATGCAAAATGAATCGTTAAATTAAATAATGTAGCAAAATTTAAAATGAAAACTAAAAAGGTAAGCGAGCATATCTGACGATCAAAAAATTTCAACTGTTAACTTTGAACAGCTTTAATCCTTTTTTGGTTACAGATGAGAGCTTTTTTCAAAAATTAAGCGTTCTGAAGAGATAATTTTGATTAGTAATTTGAATTCTAAACATTGCGCTTCTTTTTATAAACATTTGGAATTCGTTTGAATTCGCGCTTCAAAAAACTTGTAATTTAATATTTCGCTGAGAGTCATTATTTAAAAATTCAAGACACAATCGTTTTATCTGCTTCTCATTCGTTTTCTTAATTAGCTGAGAACAACAGATTATAAAAATGATTTGAAAATGTTTGAAAACAGTTTGATCGTAAGATACTTTGAAAGTTTCCTTCTTGGAAAATTTCAAAGCTATCAAGTTACGCGATTTTAAAAAAGTAAACATGAGTTCAGTTTTATTTAACTTTTATTCATTGGCTGTGTTTAAATTAAAAAACAAAATTTACCAGGCACTCAACCGCTTCTTACTTCGCTTATTAGCTGAGCAAGTGTATCGGTGTAAGAGATTTAATTTTTAAAAAATAAAAAAATGATAAATTGAAAAATTAATTTCTAGCTGCTAAGAAAGATTTATTAGAAAGAAAAATTTTTATTCACTTGTCAAGCGAATGCAATTATTTATGGATTAAAGCGTAAATTCATAATTTTTCGCGTTCCCATTTTCAGCTTGTTTCTACAACGATGACATTTATTTGCGTTTTTTTCAAACACAAACGCTTCGAATTCATAAAAATTGGTACAAAGTGTTAAATGTGTTGTTAAAAATTTCAAAGCGAAATTGAATACAAAGCGAAGTCGCTTCTTGAAAGTGTCAAGCTCTAATCACACGGTAGCAACAAAGTGGTTAAGTGATTCGAACACTTTTTAACGTGGACACTTTAAAAATTATGAGCGAGTCGACCTTAGAGACCAGAACGAATTACTTTTTTCGCAACAATTTATTAAACTTGAAAATAGAGATCGATCGAAAGAGAAGATAGATCGATGGCTCGCCAAAAAATGTTTAATTGTAATTAATGCGCGAGTAAACATCTCTCGTAAGAAAGAGTAAAAAAGAGGAAGATTTCCATCGACGTAAGCTATAATTTATAGCTTATTTATTTACTTTTTTCGCTTAGATTTAGAAATAAGATTAAAAAAAATTTAAGTCCAAAATCAAACTAATTAGACGATAAAAGCGATTTCAAACGTTGAACTGAGTTCATAAGAGAATAAAAATGTGAACAAAGTGAGACAGATGCGCGTTAAGGAGTTAAAAGTTCGCTTCTTCAATACACAAATGTATTGCGAGCTGAAAAAATTTCGCTTAAAAACTTATGAATAGCGCGCTTTTATTCACTGAAATCAAGAGGGAATGAAAGAAAGAAGAAATAGTCAAATGATGTATCATTTTCACGACATTTATTGAACGCTGTCTTGATTTATGCGTCGTCTAAAAGGTCATTTTGTGACAATACATAAAGGATTATGTCTTTTGTGCTGTAATTCTTTCTCGAGTCTCTTCGCTCTTTTAACAAAGATTAATGCTTGTTTGAGAGCTAAATTCAGCCATTTACAGCCGAGCCATAAATTACCGATTTTTTGAAATGTGTGCTTCAATCATTTGTTATTTATAATAAAAGTTAAAGCCATTAAGTTTCGAAAAATTTTCTTCAATTCAAATGGATTACATTCATTGCAGTTAAACATTCGCAACAATCGAGTGAAAATCTATTAACGATTGTAAAGTGTGAAAAATGGACTTTCTTTTATCAAATTTACTTCAAACGCTAACTGCCATTAATAATCATAAAAAGATTAATTCCATTTTATTACCCTTAAAATTCAATTATTTTAAACTCAACAAAAGTTTGAACCAGAAAATAAACCGAATGCTAATGCTGCCATCTTTAGTCCGAAAAACTAATCAAAAAGTTTCACAAACAAAATGATAAACGAGCAAAGAATGGAAGTCACCGTCGTTGTTGATTCGCGCAAGTATGGCGAAATTAATTTTAGAAATTCTTTATTAACTTTATTGAAGCTTGATTGTAAAAATGTCATAATAATTAAGATAATAAAAAATAGATTTGACTAACAAATACTCAAAAATTTGTTCAAATTTTTGGATTTTTAATTTTTAAATTAATAATTCTTATATTTAAACATGTCTAAACATTTTCACGTTTTATTTTTAAAGATTATTTTTGTATTTCAAGATGTGATCTCAAAAAAATTTTTGAGAACCAACACAAAAAGTATACATGGCAGTGAAGCATCATTTACGAAGTTTCATACTTTTTGTGTCAGAAGTAGGACTTCATTTACATTTTATTTTTATGTTTCATTTCATTTCAATAATATTTACAGTGAATTTATACTGTGATATTACATACAGTGATGTTTAAAATTAATTTTTCGTGACTATATTGGATTGGATGAATACAGTAAAACTTCCCCTAACGGACTCCTCTCTTGAGCGATCACCTCCACTAACGGACATTAAAATAAAATACCCTCCTAAGTTAATTCAATTAAAGATACCCTCTCTACAACGGCCATTTCTTTATAACGGTCAGGTTTTTTGCCACTGTTGGTGTGCTTTGTAGAGAGGTTTATTGTATTACTTTCACTTGAGATCTTCCTATTCTAACTATTACTAAAATTCATCGATTTTGGTGAGTCTCACTTAAAAGCTCCGCTCGTTAGATTCGAACATAATTATTGCAAATATTTATTTAATTAAACCGTGATGTCAAGCATAAAATTTTTACGGCTTCTTGGAATCAGGTAAATGAAATGGAATCAGCAAGAATGCATTGAAAAAGGGTTTTGAATGGCAGAGATAACAAATTAAGATGCATGAAGCTGTACAATTCTCACGCTCAAAATATCAAAATCGCTGTTATTTTATTTCTAAATATCTTCAAACAATTTTAAATTTGTTTTTTGAATGAAAAATTATTACATTGTTAAATTTAGAATATTTGATTCGTAAATGTTTACACACTCTATGATTTACAAATATTTATAATAGGAGTTTACAGTTGTTTTTAAAAAGTTGTCAAAAACCGAGCTTAAGTTGAAGCTGTTTTGCCATCTAGTGGGATATAAACTTTTAATCGTTTGGCTGTCGCAAAAGTTACTTTGTTTCGCTGCGATCGCTTCAAACTTTTAAATGTTGCATTCAATTTTTTAACATAATTTTTGGTTTTTTCAAAACAAAATATGTATCAAAATGTAGAAGTTATTGTTCTCTTGCTTTGCCAGCAGTGAAAGCTTCACTTTAAAAAAGAAATGCAAGTTCATTGATAGGAACGTGAATTTTGGTGCTGAAAAATGTGAAAATTAGTGCAAAATTTTGTTGCATGCACTTTAGCCACAACACCTTTCATATCAATAACAGTCAAAGTACGAACAGTTACGCTCGTAAATATTCGTACTTCGTTGTTTGTAACTGCGGCAAAGCATGAGCACTCGGCTATCGCCAAAGAGATAGCAATTATTGTGCAGAAAATCACTGTGCTCAATGCACATAGAGCGCTTTTCGCCAAAAACTCGCGTGTTCGCAAGTCGTCGTCGTCGCTTTGCTCTCAACGGGTTCGGGACGACAGCGTGGTTTACATTACCGTTCACTTTAGTATAACCACCAACAGCGAGTATCTTCATTGCTTTCTCAGTATTTTGTAAAAATCATTAATTATGTGCTCTTCGCGACAAACATTTTGTAATTGTGTATTTTATAAATAAAAAAGTCACGATTTTTAACCATAAAACCGATATACACCAATAGAACCTGAATTATTGTTACGCTAAGGCCATAATTTTGTGCAAATTTTATTAATAAAATTTAAAAAACAAATTATTGAATATATGAGAAAGAATTAAATCGCGTGATATGATAATCTTTAATATTGTGTGAAAGGGAATTAATCTCCTCTTGTAAGAGTAAATATATGTAACTTTAAGAATAGAAAATGTGTTTGCTATGTTTACAGACACCTAAAGGAGTAATTAAAATTAATTTTGCTTCTAAATTATCTTATTTTCGAATTTCTTCGAGATGAGGATTCGTATGAAGACAAGAAATAAATTTTTGTTTCAAATAATCGTTTAATTTTACTTTAAAAGTCTCAATTATTTAAAATGCTCATAAAATTTTATAGAGAACGTCAAAAGTTGGACATTAAAAATAGAATATTGGTACGTTCAAAGCAAATTTATAAAAAATTGTACAATCGTGTAATTTCTTAACTTAAAGCAATAAAAAAGATTTAATAGAAAATATAATTATAATTATTGTAGAAATTATGAGTAGCAATATTGCAAAATAACTGTTTATATTTAATTGTATTCAATCGCTTTCAAATTACGACTTAGAAAACTAGTAAAATTTATGAAATCTCAAATATGAATGTTTCCGATGTAACTTTTCATTAAAAACATACATAATTTAATCATTTTTAATTAAATAAATCATAATTCATTTCTTCTACATAAACAATAAAAAACGAAGTTTTACTCGCTTAAAGGCAAAGATTCTTTAACTCAGATTTTGTCAAAGCCTTGCATCTGCACGATTCAATATAAACACAATAGTGTTATGACATTAATTTTTGTATTAGTGAAACAATAGACGAAAAATTGTTTAAAAAGATAAGATGTTAAATTTAAATAGAAAATTTAAACATTGAAAGTAAGGAGATAAGCACAGTGGCCGAGTTATGTTGCGCGTGGATCGCAATCGCCACATGAGAATCCGAGCCCGAAGGGCGAGGGTTCGAATCTAGGATTCTTCAAAGAGAAGAAAAATTTTTGCACTCATGAATATCAGAAATTTGAAACACTGGTAAAAAATTTTCTCTTCTATCTGGATTCGAACCCACGTAGCTGAAGTGTGCTTTGCTCTACACTCGACACCACTCAGCCATTGTTGTTATCTCAAATACGACTGTTTAAATTTTCTATTT
>NCKU01000041.1:0-79241 GCA_003675995.1 Dinothrombium tinctorium | reverse complement strand
CGACGCTACGCGAAATATTTACGATTGATTCATTCTTAGCCTTTAATTCAATAATTTTAATTTTTGTTGTATCTGAACACTGTGGCATTAATACAAAAACAATTTAAATGAAACACCGCTTTTGTTTAAATAAATCAAAATTTAGCATGTCCAGTGTGACGTTTTATTAAATGGACTGAAGTTTTCTTTTAGCTGTAGGAAACTTTTTTCTGTCGACGGTAGTACACTCACATTTTTGAACAAACTTTTATATAAAATTAATTGATGGCCATGATTATGGTTTGCAATTTTGCAATGAGTGACATGGTGTAAATTTTTGCGCTTTAAATAAAATTAAAAACTGATATGGTCTTATGAATATTATTATAATTGTTTGGCAAAAACATTAAGGCTGGAAACATTCTATATGTTGTACTGGCAAGCAAAAAACTTGAAATTAAGGACTTCATTTACTCTAACGTACTTAAAATTCATTAAAGATGACAAATTTCATAATGAGAAAGTTACGAAGTAAAACAAATACATAAAAATCGTATTGACTCATTTCTAAGCGAAGCCAGTCTTGATCAAACACTCGTTTTCAATTTGTATCTATCAAACATAATGAATTTTCACTACTTCTTGTCCGTGAATTTATTCAAATGAAACGCCGACGAGCTATGAACCTGTCCAAACTGAATTTGCACAAAAATCAATTAAAAAATTTTTAAGTTAGAGTTGTGATAAAATTTTTATTGCTTAAAAAGAAAGATAAATTGTCATGTTTGAATATCATTTTTCCAATATTGCAAAGTGGAGGCAATTTCTGAGTACCCCAAATTTAATTAACCTTATTTAAAAAAATTTGTCCGCTCTCTTTAAAACTTTTTTTGTCTATTTTCAAGTAGATTTTAAAAATTATCTCAAATCTCTTCTTTTGAATTTATGTGCATTTAAGCCCCTATTGAACTAAACACAAAAAAAAATTAAATACACAGTCATTGAGGATATAAGCAAAGTTTTCATTTTTAAAAATTGTTTTTGAACTCAATGGTTTTTTAAAATTAGTTTTTCCACAGGATGCACAAAATTTTTTGAGATTATCTCACTTTTTCATCGATAATTTTTGTGTCGAAAAATACTTTTTGACGAAAACATAAATTATGAGAGAGTGAAAGTGGAAGCTAAGTTTGCGAACGAGCTCATCTTGAAATGATCACCACTGCCCTCGCCAGACCGCATTATATCTGCTACTTACAGTATTAGTTTTGTTCCTAGAAAACAAGTTGTTTGATTCCTTAAGGGATCAATTGGAGACTGCAAAATTGTTGTCTATAGGAAAATATATGCAAATCTTTTTTGAAAACTATTTTACATGAGAGTTTCAAAGCGAAAATGTACTCTTATAAAAGCTATAATACTTGAATATATGATCATTTCGTTTGATTCAGTTACCAATCTATAAAGTGACTTTAATTTTTCAGCAATTAAAATCAATGAAAAATTTCTTATTCAATTTTGAGACAATGTTTAATACTTGAATAAAATACGTAACATTAAACCTTCACTATTTCTTTTTGTTTTCAAAATGGATGCTTGACGTTTTGGATTCAGAATTAAATTTGAAGAGCGAGGAACAAGAGAAATGAGCAACCTTTCAATATTTTAAACTTATTTTTAAAAATTATTATATAGCTGAAATTTTTGAAATTCAGATTGACAAGCAAAGATCAGAAAAGCTCTTTTTTTAATTAAATTGTGAAAAAAATCGATATATTTGAATATGAAAGTGATTAATTTTAAAATCGATAAATGGAAAATTCAGTAAAATTTTTAATGAAGTTTGTTCAAAGTTTCATACCGTTTATTCACTGAATTATTTATTTATAATTTCTTATGAAATGAGAACAATCTAAGGCCAATAAAAATAAGCGAAAAAATTAATTTTGTCTACCGCGTTGTAGTCAACAATAAAAGTTCGTGACAATTATATTCGTCCGTCTAGAGACTGGACTTAAATTAAGCTCATTATCTTTTGTGTCCGCTAAATTTAGAAACTTCGAATTTAATTCAAACAAATCATGAAACAATGCAAATATTATGACTATAATTACTTACAATACACTTGCATTTCTTTTTCTTTGCGCACAGTTTGAAACGAAGGCGCTTCAGCTGAGATTTCACAGCGAAACGTACCATCAGACTGTAGATCGACGTGTCGCAGATTGACATTTCCAAAAGAAGATTTGTTTATCTGAAATGAAATGATTTGCAGTTGGTCGTTTACAAATTAAATTTTAAAATAAATTATGGTTTCGCTCGAAAAATGCTTTCGAACGAAGTGACATACATTTACGTGAATTCCTTTGCTTTGAAACACTTGAATAGGCGGGACATCGTTAGGAATATAGCGATAAAACTCTTCGTTGTTGCGATACCATTTTATGGAATAAAGTTGATCGTTCTCTAAATCATACGAACAATTGAGCCAAACTGTTGAGCCCATTATTACAACTGATGGAACTTCGATGCCTATTAATCTCAATGCAAGAATACGACCTGAAATGAAATTCATCGAAAGTAAATTAGTTGAAAGAAAAAAATTTAAATACAACGAGCTTTGCACGAAAAAAAACACGAAAGACTGAATGAACTTCGTTCGCTTCGTACCATTGAGATTCAAAACATCGAACGACTGTGAAAGAGATAAATGAGAGAGTAAAGTTTAAGAATAATGAGAAACAAGGATTTTTGATCGCGAAGAGTGCTGAAAACTTGCAAAAAACATTTTTTTGTGTGCCAGTTCAGTAAAATCAGCACTTCATTGAAAGGTGCTCTTCTGAAACTAGAAGAACGCGTTGGGTGACAAGTGCAAATGAAACGAGTGATTACTGATTAAATGAAAGAAAAATGAGATTTACTTTATTCAAAACGGATTTAAATTAAACAACTTGGCGATGTGGAAAGAGAAAATATAATTAAAGAAAAGATTTTATGTTAGAATAGTTTGTTCTTTTTTTAGAGAACTGGTGCACGAAATGAACGTAAATTAATGTTCGTGGTGATTGAATTTTCACAGGGAAGAGCAGAGAACTGAATAAACTTCATGTTCACGCCTAAAATATACTCATGCATTTGAAAGGCTGTTTTCACACAAAACGAATGAAGAAATATTTTTTTCGACATAAAAGGTAACAAAATTTGAGTTTATGATGATTTTTTCTTGTTGTAATCTCGAATTTATTTTCAATGAAGAAGGCACTCATTTATACTAAATTAGTATCAAAAGCTTTATAAAAACTTTCAAGAAAAATTTCAATCGCCTCTCAAAACAAGGGTAATTAATACAAGTTTTAATTAGTTTTCTTGAGAAGAAGTAACAGATTTGCGATCAGAATTTTTTTCTAATGACAGCACTTTTTTAGCGACTATTAATTATTTGTTTGCGATCATCTGAATAATATTAACTTGGAGTGAAAGTACTTCCAAAATTTTAATAAAATTAGTCAAATTGCGATTTTAGTATATACAAGTAATTCAAATTCAAAACTTTCGTTATTGATTAAATTTAATGCATCGCTGACACTTTTTTATCATCTTCTAAGTTTTTATCATTGAGAAAATTTCGAGTCTTATCCAAATTATTGTAATAAAACAGAATTTTTTTTAAACTTTCACTAAATAAAGTTTTCCTATTACTAGGGACATATCTACTTTTTTATTAAATTTGCCCATGAATCGAGAGGAAAAGATGAATAAGTTTTCAATATAATTTTGATTTGAGATAAATTAAATTTCTGATTTTGCATTTTTATTTACAAAATTTTATGAAATTATGTGCTTTTTAATGCTATTTTGGAAAATATGTGCTTTATATGCTTTTTTGACGTAACAATTTTTTAGAATTTTTTTATATATTTGGCAATTATATAATCATATAAGTCATTTTATGGTATTAATAAAAAAATGTGTGATCACATAATAATAATAATAATAACTTTATTTATACAGGAGACTCATTTAGGCTTATTCTACCATTAATTCCTGGTTAAAATAGTTAACTAAAAATCTAAGAAATTTCCATTGAATATACGAGAAGCATTTTTAAGTTTCAAGTTCAGAAACGCGTCTTATATGTTCTGGCCATGAGTTTCATAGTTTAATCCCTTTGTAAAAATACAAAAATGATATCTTTAATTCATTTAAGCTGTTTATACTGTGCGAAAGTTTTGTTAAAGCAGCAGTAGTGACCAGCCATTTGACTTTTTTCTTATGACCGTTATAATTCATTCGAAAACAACCATGCTTTTTAAATCCAATTTAAATATCTTGACATTCAAAATCTTTATTTTTTATTTATTTTTTTTTTTGCTATCTTTACAATGCTTAGAATCTTACGAGTCCTATGAAACCTCTTTTAGTTGTAAATCAGGCCAGGCGTTGCTACAAAATGATCTTGAAGTTATGAATAGGAACAATCGATTTCACTTATTCTAACAATAGCAAATTTATTTGTAGATTTCATTGTAGAAAGTAAAATTTGATGATTTGATTTGAATTTGAAAGGAGAAGGGTAAAAATAATCGCATAATATTAAAATGAATACATATTAATGTCTAGAAATCGAAGTTACATTGGCAATAAGTAAATCACAAATTTCATAAAGTAAAAAGCGAAAAGTAAATATTAAGAACTTTGACAAAGAGATTAATTAAACAAAAATTCAAGTTAATTCATCTTTTTTCCCTTTTGTAGAAGATTTGTAGGAGACTTGGTGATATTTTCAGTCTTATGAAATGCAGCTTGTGGTTACCAAGCATTCGAAAAAGTTCTTTCCTTTGCATTTTATTCACGTTTTAAACTGTATAAAATGATCAATAAAAAATCAGAAATGAAATGCTTAAAATTGTGACAGGTTATTCAGCTTCGAGCGATGTCTGCCTTTAAATTCCTATAATTTTTTGTTTTTATGACCAGTTGAAAAAATATTTTGTCAAACTTTTAAGATGAAGTGAAAATTTAAAAAATTTTGTTCTCATGAGCATATTCTTCATTTTTTGATTTTTTCTTACTTTTTAGATTCACATCGGTTAGATGACTGTCAAAAAGTAATCGAACAAAATTTTTATCGTACTTTGTTTTAGCTTTTCGAACTCAATCAATAAATACAGCTTAGGACAAATTAGTTGGCTATCTCAGATTCACAATTTGAATGTCAGAGATAGTCAATTGATTGGTACGAGGCTTTATACTAAAATGCTTATAAATTGTTCAAAAATTTACTCAATCATTAAATTTAATCAGTTCTTTTCTGCTGTTGGTATAAACAATTTTAAATTTTCTAAACGTAATTTTTTATTATTTATTGCTTTTCCACAACGACGATTATCAGTCTCTCTCTAGCCTCTCGCTAAGTCTCTTCAAACAGAGGTACTTTTAAAAATCAAGCTGCATTCGCATCCGAGTATTTAGCATATTTATCTAACATTTTTTAAAATATTTAACATATGTGAGACATATAAAGTAAGATTTTTAGTAATTTCACCTCTTAAGGACAATTAAAACTTTTTCTTAATTATTATAGAAACTCGCAGTTTCTCTACAATCTAATGCTGTTTTAAATCCAATTGAATAGATTTATTAAGAAAGGGTATGTTGCACGTTGTTATGATTGTTAATAAAACCTTTCTTAATAAATCTACTAAATTTTAGGCTTATTAAAGTATGTAAGTAAGTAAGTAATCTTTATTGATATTAGACACAGGGTCCATATATTATTTAATTATTAGAATTAAATTTAATAATTCCATATAATATAGATGCTAATGATATAAAAGAATTATGACAACTTTTGAAAACCTATCACAATTCATGATGTTCAAAATCTAATGAAATTTTTAATATTTGCTTCTCTCTGTTGAGTTTTAAATGATTTTTAGTCATCTTGAAAGCAATTGATCAATCATAAGCAGACAAAATATACTCTTTAGAAAACGCTTGCTTTACATGAAAAAAGAATTTGATTGAGATCATAAAATCAACTAAACTCGTGAATTCCCTCTCCAATTAACAGAGGAGCTTTGCATTGCTTCGTTAAAAGAAAGCGCTTTTGCTATGATTTTAATTGTTTAAAGAACGTGAAGAGATTAAGTAAGATGTCACTTCGCTTCTCGAGAACTTATTTGTTGCTTCAAATTTTTTGCTTTTCTGATTTACTCAAAGCTGCCAAACTTTAAAATTTAGTGAAATTTTAATGCTCACTCGAATTCCAACGCAGAGAGTAAGATAAAGGAGTAAAATTTGTAGTAAACTTAATTAATCGAAAAAATACATTTAATTTTAATTAGAAAAGCGATATTTGTTAACATTGAATAATTAGTATGTACTTGAGCAGCTTTGTTAGTTTTTATAGCTTTAATGAGATTGGCTTGATACTTCGATCGTGTAATGAATTTTAATTTTTACAAGATTGGTGGGTACAATTTCAATGAGACCACATATACAGTCACCTCGTTTTTATGAACAAAATTTCTCTTACCTTCTAGTGTTGATAATACCTCATTTTTATGAACTCCTCGTTTTAATAAACAATTTTTGTGCAAAAGTGTTTCATAAAAACGAGATTCTACTTCATTCTTCTACGCATTATTTTGTATTAAAAGTTTAAATGATCAGGTTTACTTTATAACAAATAATCAAACAATGAAATAACGAAAATTAGAAATTCTTTTTATAATAAGGTGTAAATTCAATTAAAAAACCTTTGGAAGGGCGTGATAGACAATTGAGAGTGAGTCTAATTAAATAAGTAAATTACGTACATTTCAAAATCATGTGTTAAATTGAAAAATTTTATTTTAAGAGCTCATGTGTTGAAACCGATGTGAAAAATAGTTCTTTACAATAGCTTAATTGATACGGATAGTCAACTGTTCAATCTTTTAATTTTTAAAGATTTTATGACTTAAATGTCGATTTTTATATTATCAACGAAAGTTTTCGTTTAATGTCAACTTAAAAGTTCAAAAAGAAGTCTCACAAAATAAACATTTCCATCCTTATGGATAAGCCATAATATTTCTCTTTTACAGTTCGGTAATAATCTGGAAAGAAAAAAGCTTCATTTCGCAGTGAAGTATGCTTAGCCTATATGAAACTTTTTTCTGTCTTAAGTACTATGCTTTTTGGTTATATTCAGCAAGTCGAAAACTTATATTCGCAACGTTTATTTCTAATTCTGGTTTTAATCAAAACCGTCTTTAGTTACGCGTTTCTCAATAGAGATTTATTCAGTTTTTTAACATTAACTTCATCCTATCGTCTTCATTAACACGACTAAATCGAATTTTGAACACTTTACATCTACTAACATTGGTGTCTTAAATGAAATTTTCTGTTATGAAATTTCAACTTGAACTTTTACAAAATTTTGAGTTTTGATGCATAAGATAATAAAACATTGATTTATCGGATATTTCATTTTTCATAATTAGAAAATAATCAAAAACAATTCTTATTTTTATTATCACATTGTTTAGCAAATGTGTTGAATTTTCTGTTTGAAGCGAAGCGCAAAATATTTAAAATATTCTAAATGCAGATTGTTTAAATGAGATTTAAATAAAAAACTGCGTTTAACAAAGCTTGATGATGATGATGATGCTGGCACCCATATAAGAGCGCAAATGAATTTTATTTTCGCTTGCAGGCTTGTAAAACTATAATTTCTCTGGCAATATAGCGTCGTTTGAATTTTCAATTTTTAAAGTAAAACGTTTAAGTGATTAGAAATGCATTGAAAAGCTAGAAAAATCGGCTTACTTATGTGATGAAAAAATCCATTAATGAAAACCAAGAAAGTTAATTCTTTGGAGTGGAGTTGAGTGAAAATCTCCATAGTTCACGCTTCAGAATGTGGATTCGAGAGATCGCAAAAGGTTCATTAAAATAGACTGAAAGCAATGCTCACGATTAAGATGAAGAGAATGAGATGAAGATGCTCGCGAACTGTCAATCACACGATGCGTTAAACTGTAGCATGAAATTATATTGCGGCATCTGATCGTTATCGACGAGCGTTGCTGCATTCGTTTATACCGTGTAAAATGAAACGCTTTTCTAACACTTCATACGACGATCCTTTAAAAGGCGGGCCTTTGTTATGTAACTTCGCTCAACAACTCTATGTTTCTGAACTTCTCATTTTTAAGCCAAAGTTCACTTTTGTCGTCGAAGAATCGCGAAAAACCATTTGTTATGAAGTCGCACACAATTGCCTTTTCACTCTTATTGACAATTCACTTTGCATCAAATTTAATTGCAAATTACCTCTTGAAAAACCTGAAAATTTCACCATTATCAACTTGCGCCTAATTATTAACGCGAAGAACAAAGGTAAAAACTGTAAGCATGAACACTGGTAATCGCATTTGACGATCAATTAGGTACATTCATCTTCTGAGCGTAAGAACATTGAAATATGCAAAATCATCGAAAAATGTTTCCATTGCCGTTCTCGAGAAAAGCATTAGCAAAAAATGATTAAAGCGAATTATCCTCATTCGAAATGTTTAAAAAATAAGAGACAAAATTAAGC
This sequence comes from Dinothrombium tinctorium, assembly GCA_003675995.1. Taxonomy (NCBI): domain Eukaryota; kingdom Metazoa; phylum Arthropoda; class Arachnida; order Trombidiformes; family Trombidiidae; genus Dinothrombium; species Dinothrombium tinctorium. Next base: position 70,666 of record NCKU01000041.1, on the reverse strand, counting down.
ATGATAATAATCTTGAATATAAAATTTTTTGTCAGTGAAAAAGAGGAGCAACGCAGTGAAAAATTGGAGAATGAAAGGAAAGTGGTAGGCAAAAAATAGTTTGCTGCCTACTTAATTCTAGCTCTATGAATATTTCGCATTCAAAGGGTAATGCGCTCAATGAAGGACAGTCATTTTACAAATGACATAATGGTCGTCTAAGTTTTTCTCTTTTTCAACCATAATTTGGTTGCATCCAAATTTATGCGCTCATTTAGTGCCACACAATCATCAATAATTACATACTAAACACACTTAATTGCGGTTTTCGTCAAGCTGAGATCACTCGGGGCGATTGACAACGACAAGTAGTTTGGACATAAGCATGCGAAATTTTTGCGATTTCATATTTTGAATTAAACATTTTTAAAGGATTGCCGCTCGAATAATTTTGGCGCTAAGTAATGTCGAGAGGAGAGGTGCTTTGGATTGAAATGCTGCGAGCACAAAGCTTAGACATGATAAATGCTTCGTTTAGTGCTCGAGAAAGTTAGAAATAAGGCTTCAGAGACTTAAAATCTAAGCGTTTAAACAATCGTGTGTTTTCATTACTAAACGTATTTACCTTAACTTTCAAACAAAACTTTTTCGATAATTTAAGTAATAAGCATTATGAATGAAATTAAGCGCGATTTAATTCGTCCTTTATGAGTTCGAGAAACGCGAAATAGCGATTAGTAGTGATTTAATGGATGCATAAGAGGAAATCGAAGCAAAAAATGGCGAATGCGAATTTTGCTCACCGCAACTCCGCAGACCCTATTATTTTGCGGCTTTTCAATGTGCTTTTCTTCTTTTTAACTTCTTGCTTTTGATTGTTGTATAATTTCGGTGAGAAAGGCGTCGAGGAAAGCAGCGTTTTTAATTCTTGATTCTTGCCTGATAATAAATTACATGAAATATTTTTTGCACGTTTCATCGAACAAGCGAGCATTTCTTTATTTATGTGTGAAAATTGGCGTAAAGAAACGTGATTGAAATCAGATACTTTTTATTTTGCTGACCACTGAACAAATTGAAATTCGAATTAATCAAATCTTCACTTAATGTAGTGAAATTCTCGTGTCGTTCGAGCAACGATTGACCAAACTTTGCCAGCGTTCGGTTTCCATTGCAAAAATAAATTTTAAATCACTTCGAAACGCTTCTCGAATTTTTGCCAGCAATTTTGCATTTAAAATAATGTTTTCGACTCAAACAGCCTTTAATTAAAAATTGAATACAAAATAAATTTCATAAAATGCGTTCCATTGACACTCAGTTTTAAATTATATGAAGAGCTTGTAAAGACACACGCTAACCATTGTTGTTAATTAATTATGAGTGTTTTGATTGAATGCTTCACTTTTTAATGCTCGCAAATTAATATTTTTACTGGCAATCGTACACAAACTTAACTTTTATGGTACGATTCTTGAAACTAAGAGCTTAAATAAGCGAATGCGCTCAGCTTCGACCAATTTCAACTAATGTTTTATGTATCTAAGCACGCCAACGCAGGAATGAGCGCATTAAGAGCGAAGACACCGCATGCCAATCGATCTTTTCTCACCTGTATGCAAATATACGCTTACACATGCAAGTAGCCAAGCTGTCTTCTAAGCGCAAACTGCTCTTACAGCTTTGCTAAGTTTTTCAATTACACTGAACATAAATTAAAACGATAATTTTATTCGAATTTACCGGTTTTACATGGATAAGGTTGCAAAATATTCTGCAAGAATTTTGCAATGAAGCCAACATTTACATTTTTATCACTTGAAATTATCAATTTTCACGATTTATGCGCTCCATATTTCAATTTGAGTACTTGAAATAAAGCAATCATCACTTAGCTTAATTAAAATATCAAAATTAATTTTCACTTCTATTAAGCAAAGATTCTCAATTAAATAAAATTATCATAACGAATTGAATACTCAATATTTAGAAAGAAAACGGTATTTAAAAATTATTTTAAACGTACACGTTTAGCTAGATAACATAAAATTTAATTTTTGTCCATGAAGCAATGCTCGTATGCAAAAATTATATCGACCATTGTTTTTCTCGTCCTCGAATGCATATAAAAAACTTGGTTTGACAATAGGTTAGATGGGACAGTCGAAAACCTTCCCTGTGAGTAGGATCTCACAAGCGTCTTATTCACTTAACATTGAAATTTTCCTTTAAACTTAAATCTATATTAGAATTTAGACTATTGTGACCGAGGATTTAAAACTTAGAATTTTCATGTAAATCTGAAGTCACAATTTCATGTTTGGTGCATCCAGCAATTTTTAAGCTGCTCTTATGATTTAGAATCTTCTCGCAATTTAGAGAGAAAGTTTTATTTTTTAAATAAAAATTTTCATAGTATCTGAAAGTAAAAAATTTTTTTAAAGAAACTAAACACCAACTTTTAGTCGCTTACTCTTGCAGTTACAAAATGAGTCGCAATTTATTCATCCAATAAGGTTAATTAAAGGTTTTACTTAATATTTATAATTATGTAAAATTTTGGGAAATTCGTTTGGGTAATTAATGCTAAATTTGGCAACAGAATCAATCGTTTTGCTTAATAAACGCTATCAAAACCTTTTTATTTTTTGAAACTTTTTAACAGTGGACAATAGTTTATTTGACATTCATAAACATAGATGGCAGCTGCCGACTCGTATATAAGTGACGCAATGATCAGATTCTTTTTGACCGACAAATTTAAATCAAATTAAATTTTAAAATTTAATTTTGTTTTGTGCTTTCATTTTTTCATTCAACAAAAATAAATAAACATCGCGAAAATAAACACAATCATAATTAGAGATTCACAATTTTTAAACAATCGAAACCATTTCAAAATTTCATTCTTCAAAATATTTTTTATTGTTTTTCACGCAAGAATTTCTATCGATTTTTAAAATTTGTTCAAAATTAAACTATTTGTTTGAAATTTTAAAATAAAGAAAAGTAAAAACTAGTCAAGAGTCAGTCAGAATTGATTTGATAAAAATAAGTGCCTGAAACAACAATTTATGCAAAAGTAGTTTAAAAATTAAATTTTTTGAATAAAAGAAACAATCGGTCAAAAACGAGCTTTTAATATTTGTTCTCGAAAGGATGTTTAAATAAACTACTCGATTGTATGTTTGTTCAAAACTTTAGTTTTATCAAAATCGTTCAACAGAAACAAAAGATTAGAACAAATTTTGTAAATGTTTCATTGGTTGAAATGCAAAAAACTTTTTCAACATTTATATACTCGTGATTTTCTTGTTTAGTTAAATAAATTTCATTAGTACATTTAAAATTTAATTTTTCCGAGCTAAATTGATGCAGATATATCCGAGATGTTAGCGAAAACCAGCTTAAAAACCGGAAAACTCAATATGGTGAGAAAAGAAATTGCCAAATCGATCAGGACCGATCTTTGATGCTCAAATTAAAATCGATTAAAATAAGCAACTTTCTCGTTATATAAATGCATTTTATTCAAGGGTTCAAGATATTTAGAAAAAACGAGTTGAGATTTTACTGAGCAACATAATTGACAAGTGAGAGTTTTGAAGAACCGTCAAAATTCATAAAATTTTGGCAATAGTAAGTTTTTGAAATATCAAAAGATATTGATTTTCGTCCAATTCGCTACAGTCGTTTAAAATGGAGAAATTAAATAAGTGAATTAATTTGAGACAAGCGTGAAAGTGTGTGAGTGGCTCAGCGCTACCTCGTCGAACGTGTCTTACGTCTTAAAAATATGTTGGTGCCAACTTCAACTTTATCTAATCTTTAATGAACTAATAATGATTAACGAAGGAAAGTTTTATAAATGATTTTATACACTCTGTTCATCTAAAAGCAAAACAAAATGATGTAAAAGCATGGAGAAATCGTTTCTTTTTAAGTGACAAGTGTACACAGTTCATTCACTAACTTGAAGACTGTACACTTGTTTGCGTCGCTAAGCAATGAAACAGCTGAACGCGGCTGCGAACAGCCATAGCATAAAATTTCGAAACAGTGTATCAAACATCGCAAAAGTAAGTATGGCATTAAATTTGGTTCGAAAAGTGGCGAAAAAGCAATCGACGACTGCGATTTTACTCAAGCGATGGACTCCTTTAGTGTCTCTGTGTGCTCACTTCGAACCGATAGCATTTCGCAGCAAAAGTGATCATTCGAAGAATTGGAGAGTGAATCGCAAAGAATGGGGAAAAAGCGTTTTGTTGACGAGTGGCACCGCACTCATTTCTTACGCTGCTTACAAATGGTACGCACAAAGACGGGACACATTGCAAGCCCTCGAACTCAACCATTCGAAATATGGCGAACACATCCCTGGTTTGAAATCGTATTCGATGGAAGAAGTGTCGAAACACAGCTCAATCGAGAAACGAATTTGGGTCACTTTTAAGAACGGTGTCTACGATGTCACCGACTTTGTTCACGAGCATCCAGGTGGAGATAACATAATGATGGGTGCCGGTGGTGCTGTCGACCCTTTTTGGGAGCTTTACGCTGTTCACAAAAACGAAAAAGTTTTGGATATTTTAGAAAAGTACAGAATCGGCAATTTAAATGCAGAAGACAGACATTTGACTGAGCCACAAGCAGGGAATCCATACTCAACTGATCCTAGACGACACCCTGCACTTCAACCGCGCTCGGTCACACCTTTTAATGCAGAGCCGCCTTTAGAAATACTCGTTAAAAACTTTCGCACTCCAAAGTAATCAAAAAGTTTTTAGTGCCCTTTTTGAATACCTTATGTTGCAGTGAATTGTTTTTTGTTCGCAATCATCTCCCCGTTCCTATTGTCGACATTAATGAATACAAGCTCGAAATTGAAGGAATTGGCTTAAAAAAGTCATTCGCATTAACTTTGAATGATTTAAAGAATAAATTTCCAAAGCATTCAGTGACAACAGCTATACAATGTGCTGGAAATAGACGCTCAGAAATGATCGAGGTAAGAATGATTTTAAAAAGCAATCGCTGTTAACTTACTTTTAAGTATAAAGAGGTCAGAGGATTGTCGTGGGGTCCTGCAGCAATTAGTAACGCAAAATGGAGTGGTGCGCGGCTAAGTGATGTTCTCAAATATTGTGGTTTAGATTTAAATGATGAGAGAATAAAACATGTACAATTTGATGGTTTAGATCAAGATCCTGCAGGACAGCCTTATGGAGCGTCAATTCCAGCTGATATTGTAATGACAATTAACATAGTAAGAATATTTGATCATTCTTTTTTCCAAACAGGCATTGGATCCTAAGTCTCAATTTATATTAGCTTACGAGATGAATGATGAGGAAATTCCTCGTGATCACGGTTTCCCGATTCGCCTCATCGCTCCTGGAATTGTTGGGGCACGAAATGTTAAGTGGCTTGGAAGGATAGTGCTTAGCGATGAAGAGTCTCATTCTCATTGGCAACGAAACGATTACAAAGGTTTCTCGCCTAATGTAGATTGGGATACAGTTGATTTTGACAAAGCACCCGCGATACAAGATCTACCTGTGCAATCTGCAATCTGTAAACCTGCTAATGGTGAAGTTTTAAGACGTGACAAGAACGGATGTATTAAAGTCGAGGGCTATGCATGGAGTGGAGGAGGTAGGAAAATAGTGAGAGTCGATGTGTCCGCTGATGGGGGTAAGAATTGGACCGTTGCTAATCTGAAACAAGAAGCTACTCCATTGAATCGAACTTATTCGTGGACCTTGTGGGAGGTAGAAAATTAGAAAAATTTAATGATATTGTTAGCTTTTGATTTCATAAGGTTAATCTACCAATTAAAGAAGGAAATGCTCAACTGATCTGTAAAGCGATTGATTCCGCCTATAATGGACAGCCAGAAACAGTGCCGCCTATTTGGAATCTGCGTGGAGTGCTTTCCAATGCGTGGCATCGAGTGAATGTTCAAGTGGAATAATTTATTGTGCACATCATGAAAAGGTCATTTTTCGTTAATTGCGTACTTTTATATTTCTTTTTCGTGCCACGTCTATACGATTACTAATGTAAAAATTTCCGCTGAAATGGTTTCAGACATAAATTTAATCGTGTCTCAAATGATAAGTTTTTTCGTCTGATTCAGTGATTTATTATTTTCAGCGTAACGTTGAACTAGAAAAAATGTGTCTGATGATTGATAATGTTTACCGTTTTTCTCGTTATAAATTGAAAAGAAACCAAGATAAAATTAGTTTTTTTTGTTGAGTATTAATGATTTACGAAATAGTTTATTTTAGGGTGCGTAACAAAATCATTTTGCATACAATCTGGATAAGCTTTCCATGATAATGAATAGACGTTGTGCAAATATTCATTATAAAACATGCATTTGTTAATCGTTTTTATTTCATTATTGATCTAACAAACTTAGCGTTTAAATTCCCATAAAATATATTTTTCAAGTTGCAAAACTTAACTCGTTCCTCAACATCATAATCAATCATTATTAACGTAAAGTAAAGAGTAAATAAACCAATTTATTAAGAAAATGCATTTTTTAAAAATTATTTAGGATAATTAAAAAAAATCACAAAAACGTTTGTTTTGATTGAATAAGCATGAACATCTCGAAACGTTTTGTTCATCATTCGCATCCTATGCTAGTGCCGCTTTGCGTTCGGCATTACCGAGAGCAACGGCTAAAGATCAAAGATCCTTTTTACACTTTTGTTAAATGTACTTTTACACACACAAAGAGAATATTTATACCAACGCAAAATTGAATCTAACAACTAGCAACTTTACTATTGAGGTCTGCTTTTATAAATAGCTGCGAATATTTTGCTATCTTATCGATACAAAACGGGTATATTTAATGTAAATTATTTCAAAACATTCTGACAGTAGCTGTAAATTATTAAATGAACATAAAGAGATATAATGACAATACGGATATAATGACAATACGATTATTCGACTAACTGTGAGGTGTCGAAATATACCGCGACACAAGTATTTTCTATTTGCATATAAAATATACTTAAAATTGTTAGATTGGGAGATTAACGAAAAATAGAACGAATAAGATTTTTGTGACACTTTTATTCGTAAACCCTTTTTATCTCAATCATCCATTTTTTGTACCAAAAGTTTAATTTGGTGAGAAAAAAAATTCACGCTGTAACAGAGGAGCTTAATATATTTATCCATTTATTATAATTCTGCTTGATAATGAATTTCTATAACTTTTAAAATCTTTATTTTTTATTTTTTAGATTAGAAAGCACTTGAGCGTCAATTGATTCAGAATATTTTTGTAAAAGAGGTAATGTAATTTTTTTTATCATATAATTAAATAGAATTAAATCAATTCAACTCGGGGTTGGAGCATCTAGGTGTTGTTCTATCTGTTTTTAAGTTGAGCCCCAGCGCGAGCTGATGTTATGTTCAACTTTAACTACGGTTACTCAAATTTGAGTACATCAAAAGTAATAGATGGTCAAAAAATGCGATTAATTATGCTTTCGAAAAGAGTTTTCTGTTTTTCGTGTATCGACTTTTGAATAATCTTAAAATCTTGTTAAATCTTCAATTATATATCTAGCGAAAGCAACTCTATCTATTCATTTAAAATATGCGAACATTTCGCTCTCTGAAAAGACGAAAATCGATTCTCATTTTACGAGATGCAGGTTATCTTATAGGATGAAGGTTTAAAAAATCGAAGAGTGCGGATTTTGTGAAAAAAGTTATCGCAGTATCAGGAAACAAGGTGCATAGAAATGTATGAAACAAATCGCATCTGTGTTGATGAAGAGAAAACGAGAGCAACTTTTTATAATTTAAGGGCTGTTTATTGAGAACAGTTTGAAAACTCAATTAATTAAACTCATTAATTATTCGCTGATTGCGTTATTGCTTTGAATCGACGAAAAAAACAGTTTCGATGTTTGCTTATCGCGAAATCAGCAATTAATCACAAATTTTAGGTCGAATTTCTTGGCTTCACGAATGTGATCATTAAATATATGTGCTTATGTTTGTATTGCTCGTTTGTCTCTGCTTTCGCGTAGAATAAAGTGCGAAATTAACGATTGAAAAATTGAGAAATAAATCAAAATGATTTAAGCTCGACATTAAGTATAATTTGACGTACAAAAGCATAAAGCGTTTGCAGCACGCAGTGGTCGAAACACATTTCGCGTTTAAATCGCGCAAAGTTTTTCGGTCAATGTTGCAGCTCAACGCGACACCGAACGCAATTTTTGACTGTTCGCGATAATTAATTTTTGGATGCATTTACTTTGAAGCGATTTGACAAATCGTTCGTGTGCGTTGAATGCTAAAACGCCTACACTTCGAAGCTTCGGCTAAATGGTCATTCAAGAGCATTCAAAAAATGGTGATTTGTTTAAAACGCGATTTAAATAATTTATGTGAGCACAAAAAGATTCAATCACCGACAGCACACATTGCGTCTTATAAACGAGCATTTGGAAGCGACAAACTTTTCCACACATCAACCATCAATTTCGAAAAGTTCAAAACTTTTTCGCCCTTTTTGCTGTGACTGTAAATAAAAAAGGCGACGCTAAAAAGTGACTATGCTGTGATTTATTGAATTTCAATTAGCGAAGCGAAAACGGTGCAAATGAGTGATCACTTCGAAGAAAACGTGTGTCTCGCGTCGAAAGCGCAGTCTTTTCGTTAATCGAAATTGCGTTCAAAAAGATCAAAAAGCAGTTTCATTGCGTCTACCAAAGCGATGCTCGAAAGATGGCACTGCGGGCGTGGGTCGGCGTCAGGAAAGGCGAACGAGTGGACTCCCGTTTTGCCTCTTCTCGCCGCAAACAATCGCATTCTTCTCTCGTTCTTCTCTCTTTTTCTCGTTCTTCCGAAACCCGGTCATCAGTCGCGATTCGAAGTGGCCTCAAACAGTGCCTGCATTGACGTGCGAATCGGTAGAAACTGCAAATCATGGAGAGTGAGGCGAAAGCAGCCGAAAACCCGAGTGAACTCAAAACGAACGAAACGAATGCGGCCACCGATCGCTCGAACAACGAGTCGGTGGTTAACGGTGGCGACGATTGCGAGTACGACGATATGCCCAGTCTCGAGGACGTGGACGATGACGATGACAAATCGCAAATGAAGAAAAGCATTCGTTTGGAAGAAAAACGCGAGGAGAAACTCGACGAGGACGGTTTTCTCGACATCCTCGACAACAAGCAGCTGCTGAAGAAAGTTTTGAGGGAAGGCGATAAGAATTCTGCTCGTCCCGAACGCGGCTGTCGAGTTACCATCAACTTGAAAACGCGTTTGAAAGGAAGCGACAAGTTGATCGATTCTCATACCGGTGATAAGCTGCAAATATTTGTCGGTGACTATGACACTATTCATGGTATCGATTTGGCCATTCCGTTGATGCATAATGGCGAAATTGCAAACGTCGTCATTGCGCCACGATTTGGCTATGGTTCTTTGGGCTGTGAACCTGACATACCTCCTGATAGTACCCTTGATTGCATTGTTGAACTAGTCGATTGCGAGTGGATGGGCGAAGAAATCGAATTGCCAATTGAGGAAAGGCTTAAAATAGGTGCATTACTTTTTCTGAAATATCCACGTTAAAGAGCGAATGTCTCATTTGAGGAAATATGTTTTGTGCTTGTTTCGTAGAAACAAGTAATAATTTCTGATTTAGCGTTCTATGCAAATTTTGTTATTTATAGTCGATCATGTTTATGAGACGGCTTCGCCTATTCCAAAGAAAAATTATGCATTATGTTTCACTAAGAAAATGCAGTTAATAACTTTCGTTTTCTGTTATACAGGCACAGAGAAAAAGAACCGAGGCAACTTCTGGCATAGCCGAGAAGAATATTCCATATCTGGGCAATGTTACAAAAGAGCTCTTGATTTTTTGGATGTTCGCGATGAAGAAATGCAACAACGGTCAGAGGGCAGTGGAGAATCAAATCTTATTTCCAAATTAATCGAGCTTAAGACGACAACATATAATAATTTAGCTGCTGTACATTTGAAAACTGAAGCGTACGACGCAGCTTTGAAAGCGGTTAATTCTGCCTTAATGCTCGAAGAGCGCAACGTAAAAGCGCTTTTTCGAAAAGGAAAAATCTTGGGAATTTTAGGTGAATACGGTGAGGCCGTTGATATATTAAGAGCAGCTCTTAAGTTCGATCCAGAAAACAAAGCAATTCAAGTGGAATTATCGAAGCTTCTTTCGATGCGAAAGAAACAATTAGCGAATGAGAAAGTGATGTATAGACGAATGCTGCAATTGGATAAATCGAATGCGTCTAAGCCTTCTAAATTCAATTCATTGTTAAAATGGAGTGTCGCTGCTGCTGGCGTTGCGACTGCTGTCGGAGTTGTCGCTTATTATATAAACCAATAAACAAGAGTTGGTGGAAGTAATGCAAGAGTTTAAAAGTTAACAAGCATTTTGCTTTCACTGCGCTTAGAAAATTTCAAGGTGGAACAAATTGTTTTCTTATTTTCGATTTAAATTCAATTTATAGAATGTAAGGGAAAATACTGAAGCATGTTCATTTCAATTTATAATTTGCGATTCAGTGTTCTTTTCTGTGTTAACTTTGTTTATTTTTTTCACTCGTCTCTTTTGTACGATTTTCAATGCGAAATACCATTTTGGAGTATTCAAGCATTAGTTTTGTCTCGTTTTCAGCTCCAAAAATCAATACAGAAACGAATTTTAATGCTTTATAAAATCATATATTTCTTTTAGTTCACGTTTCAAACAAGCGAACAAATTGCGAATGCATTCACTGTAAGCGCGAATCAAAGAAATTATACTTCAAAATCAGATGCTTTTTAACTTCGCCAAAATAACCCAAAATATGTGTTTAAAAATGGAGAAAATGAAAAAGCAGCGAATAATATTAATATTTTCTTTTACAAGCTCGTATAGGTAAGAGCTTTGAATTCTGGCTTCGCTTCCAATTTTTTGTGGAAAACTTTTTTCTTTTTGCATAAACAACACTTACATTGCTTCAATTGGAAACTTGACAACTTTAATTTGGCGGAATTGTGTCAATATTGAATTACATCAGCCACGATCGTAAACGATCGCGTCTTCCAGGTTAAACTCTTTTAAGATTGCCACACTATAGTCTTTGTACTTTTTGGTAAACGTCAGCTTCCCGAACGCTTCTTTTGTTATGCGAAACGCAAAAAGCGAGCACATTTTTCAATAACACATTCAGTTTGATTTTTTTTTCAAGCAAACATTTAGCAAAGAAATTGCATTTTCTCGCGTACCGAAAAGATCGAACACTGCATCCTTTTGTAACTGTACAATATGTGACAGTTTTTGAACAGAATATACACACATCAGTTTGGAAATTTGCGGATCGCAACGCATGAAAATAGCTCAAAGCAAACATTTCCTTTTTAAAATCTTTTTTCGCATAATTTATAAACTAATTTTTGTTGCTGGTTCAGCAAAAGATGAACGCACAAAGAACAAATTATGGTAATTTTTCAACAAATTTAATACGCGAATTTTATAGCGGAACAATGCAAATGTAGTCCTAAATTTAAGCTACTCACGCCTTTAAAATATTCATAATGCATATTAAAAGTTTGTTTTAACGTCCTTAACATGAAATCAACTGCTAAACTGTTTGTTGACTGTGAAACGCGAAGAATTTTTTCTTCGGTGTGAAATTCAAATGGAAATTTCAGCGATTGCGGTATTTAAAACAAATTTTCCTAAAAGCGGAATAAATTATTTGGTTTGTTCACCAAAGCCTTGACCACTTCTCGACTGTTTTGCTCCCGACAAAAATGGTGTGATTAGCGAATTGGCAGCAATGAAAATTGCGCAATACGTAATTGAAAAGGTGGAGAAGATTTTCAATAAATTAAGCGCTTTACATTTCAAAAGACAATTAATTCGAAATGAACACGAAACAAATGAAGCGAGTTAAGAGCGAAGGCGGGCGCATTGAGCTGATGGCGAGGTAAGAGTTAATTGCGGCTACTACACAGAGGCGTTCGAACAACGATTGGAAGCATTCGTTCTCAGAACAAACTTCGCCTCGAATTTACACGTCGCGATCAGCCGTAGTTTCGCCGCCCGCAGCCGACGGCGGCCGAGCGACGCGAACGGAGGACGCGTGCGCGAAGCGACAGAAGCCATATTTTCGATCGCTGCAAACTGAGCGAACAGTTGACAGCTAACTTCGATTCCATCGCCCTTTTCGCATTCAATCGCCACTTTCATTTCGCGGATCGCTCCCGGTTTCAGTCCACTCACGGTATGTACTCTTTCGTATTTTGCTCTTTCCGCTGCGCTGACTTCGAGCGAACCATTCGGACGCGTGCGAAACTCGTGTGTTGAATTTGCTAAAATTGCTCGCATTCGTTTCATTTTTTTCTCTCTCTCTCTCTTTTTCTCTCTCTCATGCATTCGATCGCCGAACTCATACTAAGCATATTCGAGTCGTTCGAAAAATGAATGAATTGTGAACGAAACGATGCTATTTGAGCTCCAATGATGCAATACTGAAAAATGGACGTAATGCAATCATTGTTCGCTGCGATCAAAATTCAATGATTCAATGCCTGTTTCATTTGATTCATCCGTATTCGCACTTCTTTTCTATCTCTCAGTTGGCCGATTCACTGTTTTTCACTTTCAGCAAAGAGACGGTCAATGAAAATAGTTTTTGCTTTACAGATTTGCAGAAGCAAACGAAAAGATATTCTTCAAATACGTTTCGATTGACAATTGCGCTGAAAAAGCTAATTTGTGACGAATTGCGTTTTGAAGTATGCGATGATTGCACTCTGTTCTCTCGCAATCAAATTGCTTTTTTCTGTTTTCATGCTGTCAAAGCTCAGGAAATTATTCATTCGTTCGTTTATTCATTCATTCATAGATTTATGAAATGAATTTTAATGCTTAATTGGTCGCAAGCAGCATTCAACTTAATAGCAATGAAAACGCGTTTTTGCCTCATTTGCTTCGTTAAATTTACTTTTGTTTTAAATTTAACATTCAAACGTAGAGCTAAATGTGAAACAAAAAGCAGTAGTCGAAAAGAGAGACGAGAATGAAAACAGCGTAGAAAGCAGGCGAAAGCAAGAGTGAAATAAAATTAAACGAAGTTGACAAGTTTCAAATTCTTTAAGTTTTGTAACGTTGCGAAAAATACTTTTTGCCTCTTCCAATGAAAAAACGCTGGCAGTAAAGCGAATTCCACTCCTCTCTCCTCTCCTCTGTGTTTGTTATGGCTGGTGTACGCTTCACTATATGATCCTCTCCGTATTTTGCAGTTCACTTTTCGTTTTTGTTGTCATCATAGCGAACGGTGAGTGAACATTTTTTCTGGCCGTTTCAAGCTTTCTTCGAGCGTCATCTTTCCTGTTTCGGAAAATTTCATCTGAAAAATTTGAAGACTTGCGCCACATTGTTTCTAAAGCAATTATACAGTGAAACCTCTCTACAAAGCACACTAAAGGGGCCTAAAAAATCTGACCGTTATAAAGAGGTGGCCGTTGTAGAGAAGGTATCTTTAATTGAGTTAACTTAGGAGGGTATTTTATTTTAGTGTCCGTCAGTAGAGGTAACCCCTCAAGAGAGGTGTTCGTTAGGGGCGATTTTACTGTAAATAATTTTGATTAACTTTTGTTTTGTGTTTTCCTCTTTACTTCTTTTCAAATTAATTTTGAATATCGATTTTAAATTAGTTTCAAACTAGCAGTTTGTTCGCATTGAACAATTCTGTTAAAAGAAGTTTTTTCCTTAGAAAATGTTAAAGTACGCCACTTTTCCTCTCAATCAGCGAATGTCAAAACTTTTGACTGAACAGATTTACAATAGCCTTTGCTATTTTCATAAGGATTACGGTTTCCAATTGCAGCCATTGCTCGTCACTTATACTTGTAGACAACGGTAAAGTGCGTTTTATTGAGCGGATTTTGCAGAAAACAAGGTACAAGTGACTTGTAAATCCCGTATGTACTGCATATTTTGCGAATAACGTGCTATTTTGTAGCGGGAAATAAGTTAAACACTGAATATTATTTCCAAACACCGAGAAACTTAATAGTAATAATTTTGAGATTATTTATCATAATTATCATTTGATATTTGAGAGGGCAAACAGCAGCGCAAAAGTACACAACACTTGCTTCAGTTTTTACTTCTCTGTTGACATTTTTTACGATTTTATATTAGCCACTGTTGCCAATGTCGTAAAAAAACCGAAAACATAAATAATAGCAAATGATTGTTCTTAATCGAACCAAGCATTTTAAAGCGTTGCAAAACGACAAAATGGCACGATGCTGTGAAATATGCATCTGCCTTTCGCAAAACAAGGTAATAGGTTAGTTTAATTAAATTAGTAGCTTTCTAGAAGAAAAAAAAGTAAAAAGTAGCGTTCATTACAGACTCGATTGTTTGAAGAAAGAATTGAAAATTGAATCTAGAAGCTAGATGTAAGATATGCGGCCAAGTAAACCATAATTTAATGATGTCGTTTTCCATACATTGCATTTGCTTTTGTCGTCGATGTGAAATGTAGAATCGAAAACCCAGCCCAGTATTATATTCATTCGCCGATTAATGGTCGTGCTTTGAATTCAGTGTTTTACTCTGCCGTTCAATGGCTCGATGCGCATTCTTTCTATTCTCTTGGTTTCTTTTCTCGCGCTTTCATTTCCCTATTCGCCTTTTAAAAATGATAGTCAATCTACTCGTTAATATGAATGTGCGAATGAATAGGTCCGCTTCAGTGTGCGCTTCGTCTCGCATCGTCTTTCTTCCTTTCTTTTCTTTCTTGCATCCAATTTCTACCTTTCGTGTATCAGCGAAAGGTCGCACGGCAATGTCCACAACACTTGAATTGAGTTTTAGCAAACCTAGCAAAATAGCCAAAATTTTGCGCCAAACAATGTAAATATTGAGTGTATGCTTGAAGGTAACTGTTTCCACACCCATTTAAAGTAATCTCAAAACTTATTTCCATAATATTCGCGTATTAACAAAATTGCCTTTTTAATATAATCTTACATCAAACACCATCACTTTTGTTCAATTCCAAACAAATTAGGTGCTTGTCGTCTAAATTTTCTAATGAGAATCAACGTGTATTCACTCACTTCAAGAGTGCTCTCCGATACTGTGGATAAAAATGATTAACGGCTTACCTTTTGACATCGAAGCATACGCATTTTGTTTCATTCTTAAGCATTCAGCTATTGGAGAAGATAGGTTAGCTCAAATCTAATTTCTGAACCATTTAGTGAATGCATTAAAATGTTTGAAGGAAGAGAGAGTGAGAAGTTTGCTTTACTCTTTATTTGATTTGCAATCAAAGCATATGATGAGAGGGCTACAATTTTGTACGTTTGAATGTTTCATTATTCCTACGAAATACTTGGAAGCATTTT
This sequence comes from Dinothrombium tinctorium, assembly GCA_003675995.1. Taxonomy (NCBI): domain Eukaryota; kingdom Metazoa; phylum Arthropoda; class Arachnida; order Trombidiformes; family Trombidiidae; genus Dinothrombium; species Dinothrombium tinctorium. Next base: position 55,246 of record NCKU01000041.1, on the reverse strand, counting down.
CACAGCTCGCACAATGGATGAATGAAATTTCGTGTTAGCTCTCCACTTTCTTTGTTCGCTTCATTTGAAAGCGAAAAAGAAATCTAAAAGTAGAAATTGAGTTCAAAAACTTTTTGCACACGTTTTGTAATTGACTTTGAAACGCGCACAATATGTGTTATATTTCTACTTATTCTTTCTCTGCTGTGTTTCTCAATTCTTTTCTTGTCGAATAGCGCTTCTCGAAACGAACGCTGCACATCATCTTTTCGTTTCATTGCATCTCCTTCTTATTTCTGCGACTTTCTTCTGCTTCATCGTGCACCAGCACTCTGCTGAAAAAGTTAATTATGATATATTTTAGTGTGTCACAAAATCGGCGCGATTTACATTTTTTGCTTGTTTCTAATTTTGACAAATGGTATGGAAGAAAGAAAGTAGGTAGTGAAAATGATTTAATAAGAATAGAAAGTATTTCAGGCGAGCAATTTATTTTGCTTGTGTACACAAAGAAATGATTAGATGGAGTAATATTTCGAACGAAAACAGTGATACAGTAAAGTTTGTGAGGACCAAACTTTTATTAATGAGCTATCGATTTTTGCTTCTCTCATGCGTTTCATTGTTTCGCTTTTATTCGCTCTCGTTTTCGTTATTTATAACATCGTTTATAACTCATGCAAAAAAGTTTCGCTTAATATATATTTATAATAGAAAGATGGCGAAAATAAATATGAATTTATAATAAAACGCATTTTAGTACGTGAAGAGTGCAGAAAGAATAATAAGCCAAAAAGAAGATAAAGATGAAGATAAAGATGAGTTACTCTTACTCTCCGTTCTTTCTTTTTCATTGCTTTTCAAAACATTTTATATTTATTAGAATGCGTTACATTACTTTTTTTTTCAAACGAGTTCATTTTTTCTCAAACTCACACACAATTGTCGATTTTAAAGCAACGAATGCAAATTTGATTTACGGCCATATTTATCTCAATTTTTTTTTTAATTTTTCGTCATCTCTATTGCACGCAATTTTCAGTGAAAAGTGTCCTCTTTCTCTTTCACGATTGATTCACGAAATGAGAAATATTTGCAATGTGCAAAAAGTATTCTTTCCTTCCATTGTTTTTTACTGTGACAAATTTATGATTATATCGTTATTGCTATCGAGAAAAAATGTTTGCGTTTTCAGCCTTCTCTCCTGTTTTTATCGATTCTATTAATTTATTTTCGCTGCATTGTCAGACTACAAACAGAGAAATATGATTTAGACGAAATAATGAAGCGAAAAATATTGCTTTGATCCAAAAAATCAATAAAATTTGAAAATTTTTTGTCGCGCAACGAATTGCTATGTAACTTTATTGGCAAAATGAGAACAGCACTGTTTTCCGCTCTTTTTCACCTCCATTGAAGTGACTTTCTCAAATTTGCTCAAAATGAAATTTATAATTTTCATTTGTTTCTGTTTTTAGCATCAACTTTTCCCATAAAAATTGCCATTTTCACTTTTACGCGATTGACTTTCCTTGTCACTTTGCCATTGTCGCTTCTATTTATGCTCGATTTGTAAAAGGATGCTTAAAGCGAAGTTTTTTGTTTAAATTTTTAAGCTTCAAATAAAAAGCGGTGAGAATAAAAATTTTCGCAGCAGGACGAACTTGCCATCAAATATATTACTGATGCGCGTGTATAATTTACTAAAGAATGCGAATTAATAATGTTGTACCTAATGTGTATTCGTGTGTGTGTGATGTTAAAAAGTTTAAACACAAACGCAAGAAGAGAGTTGAGGGTGTGAACAGTATGAAAATTTCTCTGCCTCAAGTCTAATTAATTGTAAGCATTTTTCCATTATTTTATTTTCAATCGTTTTTCAGATGTTTAGAAAAATAATGCGAAATTTCGCGCACGAGTATAATCTCTCACTCACTCACTCACTCTCTCTCTCATTCTTAAGTTGTTCCCGAACTGAACAAAGAATGAGCAAACTTAATGTTGTATTTCAGTCACTTTCTGAGTAGTGAAAACGCCACTTTTTACGAAGAAATGCAAACACGCGTATCATCTTCTCGCGTACATTCTGTGTGACAGAATTCGCTTTTGATCCCCTTGCGGTCTTGACGGACGCGCCATTTTTTCATATCTCAAACGTTTACGGTGTAAAGAGCAATTTACACACGTTTTGGCTGCAAATAAATAACCGATTGATTTGAAAAATTGCATGTTGCGCGAACAGCTGTCGATCACAAACGAAATTGCGAGCGGACCTCGATTTTTTTCACTTTTTCCTTCTTCATCTTTTCATCCATCCATCGAATTCCAAGCGCAACATGCACACAATACTTTGTGTGCTAATATTTCTAAACATTTTTTGTCCACTCAGACAACACTGAATTCAATGTTTTTAAGAACACTTCTATTATTTCAGTTCAAGTATATTATATACCTGCTCTCACCACAACTGCACCTGTTTCTACTATTTTTCTTTTCACCTCTCATTTCGACAAGATCATTGGAAGTAACTTTTCATCAATTCTTTTTGCTGCTTGCCTCGTTGCACGTTTCAATCGACAGACAGAGGCAGAGGCGCATACTCATTCGCTAGTTTACATAAGAGAAGTCAGTTTCTTCATGCACGCGGACATTGTCAATCGATTGTCACTGTAAGCTTTTCGTCATTACCTCTAATTCGAGCCATAATTTTTGTTGTTTTCGGGCTTTGATGATGCAGTTTTCATTCGCATTCAAAATGCAGGTAATTTAATAGTTTGAGCCTAATGTATCTGCACTCATTTTGACGGTTTGCGTTCAGGTGATTTGCCAGAAAACAAAAGTTTCACAAAAGGCATGCAAAGAGCAGAAGAAAAACTCCCGTGCATTGTTTATCAAAGTATTTTAGAAGTGATGTTATGTTTGTCAATAAAAATGAGCTCCACCTCTGCAAGCCAAAGTACTTTTGTTTGAATTTGTTACTTTTGAGCTGCAAAATTCAAAAATGTTTGCTCACAGAGCAAATGCATTCTATTTTGCTTTCGATATGGAGAAGAAAAATATATTGAAATTCTTTTTGTGCTACACAAGGATCAGCTTTGAAAACATACCGTGGCTTTATTTTCTTCGTTGCAAAAGTGTTTCACTTTTTTGACAACATCCATATTGAGAAAGCCGAGCACTAGCTTTTGTTTCACGAATGAAAACACTGGCGAAGCGACGAAAAAGAATTCTTTGTGCATTGCGGAGCAAAAAATATTTTCAGAAGATTTTTCTTAACGGATGGTGACTTTCGCTCGAACTAAGAATGGTGAGCAGTGTTCACGGTCCTCGAAAAGAGTCCAAAGCTGCTTCTCCTCATCTTGCTTTCAAAGCGTTTATTAAAAGCGGAGACAGCAACTCACAAAGTCTGGGAATGGCAGCGCACAAATACCAATTGCAATTAAGGGTGTGTACGCGTTATGTTCGACTTATTAGCAGCGAGTTAAGTGTGTTTTGTACCCAGTCGTGGGAATTTCGCCATCACGAATGTATTTCTTTTTTTCTTCTTCGAGTTTTTACAAGTAATTCGAGAATTTTTCTCCCTTTTCTTAAACTTCTTGCTCATTAATGCTGATCAGTGCCCACGATGGCGGACACTCGTTTCGGTCACTACGTCAAATTCGGTGCCCATTGCTACACTCGTTTCAAACATCTTGTGTTTCAGAAAGAAGCTTTTCGCTCCGAAGCGAGGCGAAACGCAGAGTTTGCTTAAATAGTAAGACGAAGCAGAATAAGCAAATGCGAAAAACGCTTCGTAGAAAGTTTTTCGCTGCAAACGTTGCTCAAATCATCTCTTTTGCATTTTGCCTCGCTTCGCTTTCGACCATTGCTTTGCATTAAATTAAAGTACACGTAAGAAAGAACATCCATTTTCCTGCTATTCTTCGTTCGGTCGTATTTTCCGTATTATAATTCAATGTCAGAAGAGAAGTGTGAGGCGAAAAAGAAAGAAAAGAGGAACAAAATGTATCTTCGAAAAGTTGTTTCGTTTTCTTAACAAGAAACGTATTGCGACAAGAGCGGTTGCCGGAATGTTCGAGAAACGAAACGATGATACCCTTACTTCTGCGGACAAATGTACACAAAGAAAAAACACAAAAGATTTCGAACCGAGATTTTTATTCACGAAAAGAGATTATCTCTTTAGGTTATGCGCTTCAAAGCAGTACACTCGTGGCTGAAAAATCTTTCACCTCGATTAAACAATGCTTTACTAGAAACAATCGGAGCGAGCAAATGCAAAGCAGTAGAGTGAAAGACTTTTAGGACACGAGTGTACTAGCAGTGACATTGTTGTAAAAGAGTAATGGTCGCTTGACAACATCGCTTCGGGCAGCCTTGTTCTGCAATATGCGTTCTTTAAGCAGTCGTTGCTGCACGTTTGTTTAAACAGTATTGATTGCGTCGTGGCTTTTGTGATACACTGAAGAATGAGCAGAGAATAGGCGAAGAAATTAGCCGCTCGAATGGAGACGAACATTCTGTTTTGATTGCCATTTTTGAGATGTAATTATAGAGTGAAGCAGCATCAAACACAAACAACTCCTTATTGATTCATTTATCAGTGTCACAAGTGCATGAAAAGAAGCGAACAGCTATTTCGGTGAAACCGTTCTCCTCTCATTTCTCAAACGTATCTCTTCGCCCCTCAACAATCGACTAAAATGTCCTTCTATTCTTCGCCGATCACTGACAACTTCTTCATGCTCGGCACTTAGTGCGCTGAGAAAGGAGACAACAACACTTGCTTTCGATCCTAGCATTCTTCCCTGCGAAACGTAATTATATTCGAGATGAACTTAATTACCGAGCATTCAAAGCGTAATCCCATCTCTTGGGATAGTGTAGCGATCTCCCGTTGCGTAACAACGCTTTCATCTTTCTCTATTCAATCGCTCTCTGTCCGCAATCACCTCGCGTATTTATTTTCATTACAAGTGCTCACCGTTTTGCTCGACAAAACTCCATCATCAGTTGCTTTTGCGCTCAAACACTCACTCATTTGCACAAAGTAAATTTTCGAGAAAAGCAAAGGGCAGAGCTCGCTTTTCTTTTATCACTGAGCTTTATGATGATCGCTTTTTCGCTGATCGTATCCGTGGACATTCACTTACTTCTATCGACAAGCAGAAAGACAGTCACGCGAAGACAGTTTACCGGCTTTTGTTGCTACTGCAATTTACTCTTTTTTATTTGTGAAAATTGTTACATTTTTCCAAGAAATCTCAACTTTAGTTTAACGTTTCCCAAAACTCAAACTTTCAATCTTTATCATTCCCGAATTTCTGTTGCTATAAAACTCGCTTCCCTTTCATAGGTTTTTTGTTTTCCTTTTCATCTTGTGTTTCTTTAAAAATTATTTTAAAGACTTTTCTAATATAGCATCGAGCTTGCCGGTTTTTTGATCCTCGGATTTCACACTTTCATTTTTCTTATTTAAATTCTTTTCAAATTACTTTTTGGCTCACTTTCTTCCGAAAACTAAAAACTGTTGCATTGCCTTTTTAAGCATGTTTTGCCTGAGATAGCAAAATAGAGGGGCGTTTCAACAGCGGATGCGGAAGTCTTCTAATTATCAGGAAAATCACTTTTCTAAACATTTATATCGAAACATAAGACTTGTGTCTGTATGCTATAAAAAGCTAACAAAGCATGTTATGAATTGCATCATGAAAAATATGATAGTGGTTATAAAAGCGAGGAGAGGAGAAGTTCCGAAGGAATCGCTAAAAAAAATGTTTTCGCACAATTTTCAATATTCGATAGAAAATAACGAAATTGAAATTGAAAAAATTGCACAAGCATCGTAGTGCGCAAAAAACTCGTGTGTGATTTCATTGTGCAAGTTTCATTCACATCGAAAGAAATTATTTTGCTTTTGGAATTCTCGTTTTCTATTTATTGAATTTTTTTTCTCGCGATGAATCCTTCGCTTTTTTGAAACTTTTCACACACTCACATCACTACTTATTCTTGCTTTTAAATTCATGACTTGAAAGAGTTTTCAAATAATTTCTTCTTTTTTTGAAAGCAACGCAAACATATTTTCGAAAAATATTTTAGCTCAAGAAATATTTATAAAAAGATAAATAATTTGGAACAAAACGTGAGATGCAACTCCGTGACTAAGCTTCTCAGCGGACATTATCACGTTTCTATTTTTTTCATATATATTTTAGTTTCTAAAGTACAGAGCGAAGCAAGCTGTGTAACAAGTGTCTCATTTCTTTTCGTGCCCTAAAAAATATTTTCAAACACATCTTGCAAAGGGTGGGAAGAAAGGATTTTGAGTATGCTTAATCAAAACTAAGTGATATTTTGCAATGAACTTTTCAAATTTATGCCTCACATTGTTTTGACTGTTGAGCCGTTCGTAATTTGTGATTGAAATTTTAATGTGAAATTACGCTGATTTTGTATTTCAAAGCCACTATTCATTTTTTTTGACATCTAAGCCATTGCTGGCGATTGTCTTTCTTTTCAAAACGCCATTCTTTTCAAATTCTTTCTCGACTCCATAGCTTTTGTGTTGATCTCGTTTTCGACTTTTTTTTACACTTCGTTTGCTCGAAAATTAAACGAAAAGAAGAAAGCTTCTACTGATTGTTCTGCTTAATTTCATTCACCAAAAAGAAACTAATTTTTTGATCGTTCACTTTTTTCATGATGAATTATTTATACAACACTTACTGTTCAAATTGCGCTACTTTCAAATTATGTCTGCAAAGTGTGCCATAAAACAGTCAAGTTCAGTTTTGAGCCGACATTCTTTGTCCACATATATATAAACGCACTTGTGGTTTATATTATTTCTTTAATTTTGTGAGATTCGAGAAAATTATGAGCCATCAAAACGCCACTATTCGCTGAATTCGGCGCACAAACTTTTTAAAATGTCGCCAATTTTCAATAAGAAATGAAAAATGCTGCTCATTTAATTTCGTCTTTTCGCTTTTACTCGTTATCTTTAATTCATAAATTTGTTCGAAAGTACGTTAATTAACTTGTGTAGAAAAGAAGAAAGATATACGCTTACAACGTAACTAGGTTTTACAAGGATGTTTTTTGCCGTGCTCTGTAGTTTGTAGTTTCTTTTTGAACGCGTGTTTTTTGGCGCTGTGATGAGTTAATCGCTTTTCCTCTCATTCGATGAGAATTTTGTTTTCAACTCACTGCCCCATCCTAAAAGAATTGCTGCCGCAAACGGTTTAAGACTTCGGCAAAAGAGGGTCGAGTTTTAAGAAAACACATTTTTTCGCATTCCCCGGCTTCATTCATTTCTCTTGCTTTTCGTTTCGAAATGCATCGAAAAGCGTAAAGTTTTTGTTCACGCGCGGTTTTTTCGAGGAAATATTTTATTTTGTGTTTGTGACTGTCGCTTCTGAGAAGCCTTCAAACGTGATTACATTTTGTTTTAAAAACTCGAAAAGGAAATAAAATTTGTGGCTGCTATTCGCTTTCAACAACTTTGCTCTCGTTTATTTGAACCAGTGTAACGTTAAATATATTTGAGTATATCGACATGAAAGTTGATAAATGGACAAGAGACAAACTTTGTTTGCTTAAATTATGGAAAGAAAGCAGTCAGTTTAACGTTAGCGGGCATAATTCGCTGTGAAAGAGAATCGATTGATACTCGACGATCGATTGATGTGCGATGTTTGCAGAAGACAGCTCATACACCGGTGGGTATATTGCGAGAAGGGGAGAGAGAGATAGAGAGAGCCATGATACATATCTCGATGATCATTTTCTTCGCCTGTTCGATTATCGGAGCCTATTTGGCAAAGGATAAATTGAATATTTGCGTTTTAAAAAGCGCAACTTTACATTTGCACAGTGAGAAAGAAGGTGTGAATTGAGCGAACAATTTTCGCGTGTGCTAAAATAACATCGCTTATTGTTTACGCTTCAATCGTAACCCGGTTTGCATTATATTTACTTCAAACATTGAAAATCAATACTCGACAATTGACACTCGACGTTCTTTTCGCACATCAGCCGTTTCATTTCCACTGCTGCGCTCGATGTCGCAAATATACTCGAAAACTTAAAACTGCGCTTTTCTTGATTGATTATTTTCATAATAAATGAAAGAATAGACATTTCTCGCACAACGACCCTCTCTAAATATTTGCCCGCGCAGTTGAACAAAGCACCAGGGTTGAAAAGGGCGACGCCGTGCAAAGGCCACCCGAATTTCGTTCGTAAACACTCGCTGCTAAGAAAAAACCGTTGGTCGCCTTTGCATTCACAGCTCTTTGCTTGTTCGCTCTCAGATATCACAGCTCTAATGAAAAATAAAAGCACTTGTTTCGGCCGCAAAGCAGCGAAAACACCTTTGAATGGCATTTCTCGAGCCGTTTTTGTATTTTCGTCCTATTTTTTATATTCTTATGATTGTTGTGATGTGTGCGAACAAAACAGAATTCGAGCTTAATTTATCAGCTTTGAGAAGTTGAAAAGCCAGCGAAGATTTATTCTAATGCTTTGCTACAGGCATTTTACTCGAGAAACGAGCAAATTTCGGCGAAAAGATAACTGCTCCTCCTTTTAATAAATGTCTGCAAGAAATGTGCTGTACGGTGGCATTTTGTGAGGCAATCAAAACTGGACCTTTCTCGTCTCTTCTTCATCACTATCATCATTAGCATCTTGAGCGTAGTGTTTTATCTTTGCCTTTGTGTACGCGTTTAAAAACGTGAACCACTGCCCTTCATTCATAATTGCTTAATAATGCAGCTTGCCATTAATCAAATCAAGTGCTTTGAACGCACTTAATAACACAATTTCTCGCATTTTGCACGTTATTTTTTATCAAAGTATTTTGCAAAATGGTGATATGCTTTTACAAGGCGACATTGCATCAAAATGATGCAAGCAAACCTTAAAGTGAGAGACAACTTCAAATTGTCTATCGCTATAAGCAGTATTCGAATGTTACTTTTATCTCACTTTTTAAAACATACGCATAATCGTTGCTGCTGTCTATGTGTATGTATTCATTTTAAATGTGGATCTTGTCCGGGCACTTGTTTTGTTCGCAGATAATTTATTGTCTATTGCTTTTTAATGCAAACTGATGACAAGCGAAAGCCAAAAGTTTTCTCTTTTCTCCATTTTTCCCATTTCTACGCGCCTCGACATCACTCGAAGAAGAAAGTGAACAACACCCGACTTCTCTCTACCATAGTCTCCTAATTGTGTTTATGCATTTGGCCACAAGAAAAAGCTGTGAGCGCTTATGCTCCTCTTCGTCCTGTTTTATGGCATTTCGTTTGGTTGAATTAGTCGAAAAAGCTGAGCCTGAGTTTTTTTGCAGCGCGCATCGAATCATTCATTGCACGCAAACAATGTGCTTAGCGATGTAATCAGTTGTTAAACTTAATTACACGAAGCTTCCGATTTGCGGTGCTTTAGCTGCCGTTTGTATCGCTTCAATGCTGGCTACCGACGAATAGTTAAATGTCACCACTGTTTTCATTTTGATAATAGTTTGTTGATTGAGGTTAACAAACGCTTCGTGCGTTATTCCTTTCTTCTCTTTCTTAATAACCGCGATTCGCAAAAACATTTCCTCTCCGCGCTGCTTTTGTTTGCTGTTTAAACATTAGTTGAAAATTAACGAAAATGAATCAACAGTAACAATTGACAGCTGAACATTTTCGGCTCGTTTTCTAATTCCACCATATAAGAAACCGGTGCCAAAATACAATAGTGGGCCGTGAAAAAGAAGTGTGCGTAACACAAGGGCACAGCAAAGAGGGCAAGTATGTCACCAGAGGGCTTGATGCCTGCTGCCAAGCTTCTCATTTTGCTTTGCTTCATCAGGTTCTCGGCGAGTGTGAAGCACTCGCTCGCTTTCCGTGCCCGAAGAAGGTTGTGGCTCAAAACAAGTGGGTGCGATTCAGTCACTCTTTTGCTGTTTCTTGCTCAAACCAACGCGTTTCTCTGTTCTCTTTCATCTCCTCACATAAAACGTTTTTATCGTTTTCCATTTGTCGCTTTTCATTTTTCGACTATTTACTTGTAGTGTTCACTTTAAATCACTGGCGCAATCATTTTCTATCATAATTTTCGTCAAAATTCATATTTTTAACTGTTTAAAGTGTCAGTTTTGTCGCTTGATTTTTTGATAACGTTCGCTCTCAATTATACTTTGTATTTAATGCATCGAAACAGCGAAATGTTTTTCCCACTGGATATAAACATGTCCTTTGTGTTCTTTCAAGCTTAACGTAAGTTTGAAATGCTTTTTACAAAATAACCAAATGCCGACTGCCAATAAATGAATTTTGTTTCTAAGCCCTTACTGTTTTCGCGCAAATATATAACATTTACTTCACTCAAAAACTTTTCCTCCACAAGTTTCTTTGAATTTTAAGTGCACTTTTACTTGAATCGCATCAAATGCTTGCTTTTTACGTGCGATTTAAACGTGAATCAAGTTTGCTCTCCTTTTATGGGCACCTGCATTAACCAATAACCATTTTTTCATCATTCCAATCAAAAAGTATACATGTGAGTTTTCTTTCGAGCGAAGTATTTCATTCACTATTAATCATTTGAAATGATTTGAATTTTCGCCGCTTAAAATTGTGACGTCTGATAGACAGCGGAATTTATAAGTTTTTAATTTCATTCTTGAATTTCGATGAAAGCTGTTTCTTCTCGCCTGTGTTCTTAGACGCCACTCACGCTGCAATTCGACTCTTCGGCTTCGAAGAGAAATAAATTGAGGTTACTCTCCTACAACCATAAATGAGAAAATGTGTGGGCTTTGGATTTGTGCGATTCATAACTTCAACCAACGTTTTGCAAATGAAAAGAAAAAAAACTGCTCGCTAGCTTTTGTACTGAGTTGAATTTAATTTCTAAAAACATCCTTTTATCAAATGAAGAGATTAGGTTAACGAACAAAGAGATTAGCTTTTTTCATTTACTTTATATGAATTCATTTTCCGTAAACTTCAGCTTAAATTCGATTTCAAAACTTGAGCATTTAACTTGTGTCTCAACGTTTTGAAAATGAAAGAAAAGAATCACAATTTCTTAGAGAAGATGGGTTCTCAGCTTTCCCGACCCCCTCTTAGCCATCGCTGCTATCATCTGTTTTTGTTAGTGAAGAGCAGAAAAAATTGAAAAAGAATATGTATTAAATTGCAACTGACTCCCATGTATTAAAATTGTTGAGTCAATGACCTTTTGCTTTGGGATGAATTGTGTTTCATTCAATTTAAGGGCGTTTTTTTTTGTTGCAAGCAAATGCAAGATTAATTTTACAGTAAAAAGTACAGTATTGGAGTATTTTTTCACTTCTAATACTTTGTTTGCCAGTGGAAAAGTTATTTTTAAATTAACTCGCTAAACATTTTTTCCCCCTAAAAAGTATTCATTCTCTTTTCGATAGGAAAAACTTAAAGTTTTAATCAATTTTATCAACTTTCTTTTCCTGCACAACAAAGCCATCGTAGATGTCGAAATTAGTGTTTGGTCTAAAAAAAAACTTATAATTTTAGAGAATACACTTTAAAAAAACTTTAATTGCTGTATTCATTTATTTCACTCTTTAAAATATGATGAAAGGAGTGCTTTTTATTTGCAAACACTTTTGCATTGCTTGCTCTCGTGCCATTCACTTTTGCGATAGTTTTTTGATTGTAAACTCTATTTATGCTTTAATGTCACAAAAATTGGCAGAGGAATATGCTGTTTCTGTTCAATATTATTTTATTGCGGTGTGGGAGTAAGTGTTACGTTTCGAGTCAATAATTATAATCAGGAAACCGAAGTTTGGTTAAGCTTTGAAAATAAAAAATTCACTTGAAGCATTTCCTTACCTTATGGGTGGTAGTTTATCTACTTTCAATTAAGTATATTCCTCCGCTGTTCGCTATTATCGGTCTCGTAACAAAGAGGCGAGAAGAGAAGCGAAACCGAATATCGCTTCCTTGTGCTTATGGGCATGTTTGAGATGAGATGTATTTCTAGTTTTGTGTATTGGTTATTGTTATCATAAGAAAATGTAATACTTACGAAAACTGCCGTGTTCACTGTTGCATTGTTCGCCAAAATAAAGTTCAGCTTCGCTTCTCGTTTTGCTTATTTCGTCTTTCGTTTCGCTTCATTGTGATCGTAAAAGCGAAATCGATATTTAAGCGTTCAGGTATTCGAAGAATCTAAGTCGAAAACACGATCATAATGCAACTTTCGTCATTGCATAACGTTTCGTCACTTGCACAACTGTTCTCGTACTTTCCTCAGCATTTACATCGCTCTCAGACTAGCAATCCAATTATTCCAAGATTTTCGATATTATCAGCGAATTTTTCGAGTTCTTTCTTGCATCAATTTCTGCGCCACATTTGTGTACTTTTTTCAGTATTACAAATATTTAAATATAAAATCCTTGACATCAGCTTTTAATGAACCTCGCTATAGAAATGCTGCCTATCATTAATAAAACCACACTTTAGCTTAATTCGCATTAAGTCACACAACCTTTGATGATTATGTAATCTTAAACTTTTTTGAACATAGCCCACTCGCGTGTGAGAAAATATCGTATTCAATTCATTTTCAACTGTGATTTTCGTTTTTGTTGCGTTTCTCGGACAAAGATAAAACGAAATAATGAAGCGATTATATTTACTGAACTCCGCTTTGAGTTGAGTTTATGTTAGAATTTGTGTACCTTTTCGTGACACACCTTTTTTCAAAGCGAAACCGTGTGTGTAATTAGGCAGAAGAGTGGGCTGCATGTGAAGAACGCATTTTGATAGAGAATTCGATTATTTCTTCTGTTGTGCGGTTGCATTCATGAAAACTTTTCACTTCTATTATTTTCATTCTCAATGATTTTCGCTGCCCTCTGCTGTTGTTCACCGCGTAAACAGTCAATTCTTGAAAACGATATTTTCATTGATTTTTGCAAAAAATGCGAACATTTTTGTTTTCAAACACTGTTTTGCAATTCTTTTCTGTCGTCTGTCATTCATATAAATTAAACACAGACTTTGACCCGCTTTCTACTTTAATTGCCCTGAAACGAAGCGACTCGTTTGAATTTCTCATTTTTTATTTCGCCGCTTAATTGTAAAAATAAGTTACAATTGAATTTTAATTGCGTTCTTTTCAGGACTTCTCTTCGAATACTTGAACCATTAGTGTTCTAGAATAAATTGTAATGAAGCGAGAATAAAAGAGAATGAAAGAGTGGTCTTGAAGTGAGTCCGTACGATCAGTAAAAACAAGAAACGGCTTTGCGTGCGCCGTAATACGCCGCTGTAGTAAAGTGCTTAATTAAGACTTATTGCGATAAAACAGCATTAAGTTTAATTTTGCCTGAATTCTGTGTCGTTTGAAGAGTGGAGGAGAAACAGAGAGTAGCAAGAGAAGCTCGGCAAAAACAAAAATAGACAATCGGCTAAAACTTGTGTTAAAGAGCTTCGAGTGCGAAGAAGATTACACCATTAGTTTTGTTGCCCCGAAAATACATATAAAAGAGTAAGCAGTGATCGCATCGATGGCCATAAGTGAGACTCAAATATCGTGACTTATGGTCGGCGATATCAGCAAAGCGAACTAAAGAATAGTAAAGCCGAGTCGAGCATTAGCTGCGAACGAGAGAAGCGAATGACACCCTTAAGGCGTTGTCCGCACTTTTCGAAAAATACCACGTAACCAACACTTCGGGATAATACAAGTGGTCATTTATTTATATGTTTCTCTAAATCCAAGTGAAAAAAGCGCAGATATCGGAAAAGTCGCTTATCGCACTTTCTCACTATTTTTACACGAGTTCTAAAAATCGTGGCATTCAGTTGGACGCGACTCGCAATTGAATTATTTACTGTTTAATGCATTTGTTTAATGTTTAATGCAAATGAAGTTTTTAAAATGATTACATTTCGCATCACTCGCTTGCATTCACAGACACACATCTAGAGAAACTTTTCGCCTAGATGTTTATTGTGATAAAAATATACTGCGTTCGCTTCTCTTATTTCCCTCAAGTTTTAAAGCAGCGAAGAAAAGAAGGAATAAACGTTCACCACGTAACTCATTTGCCATTTTTGTATCATTTTGCGCCACATAGAGCCAATTACACAGCTTTTCCGTGCAGATGCTTATTGAAAGCGTTCAAAACGGTCCCGTTTTGGCGCGAACAATCCAAATGTGTGAAATATGCGCTTATTTATGCTGCTATCAATGAAGTTATCTGTGAAAATGGACCGCAAATGATAGTTACACAGCACTCGTGAAAGTTAATGCGAGTGAAATATTTTCTCTTTCAAAAAGTGATTCTATGTTCGAAAGATAATAGATGCAGAGAGGACGTTCGCCTGCTTGTACCACAAGTGGCACAATAGAGCGGCGGATGCAGAAAAACTGCTCTAGATTAAGCTGCGATTGCTTTTCTTCTACTCTTAGCTCGGTTTGAAAACGAGGAAGTAAGTGTGCTTCTTATTTTCTCTTAATTCGTGACTGCGTTTCGTGTTATTATACTTTGCAAAACTGATCACACATCGATAAGTGATTGCTACTCTATAATTCAATGTGTTCTCTGTGCTGCGATAGTATCGTTTCAGCTATGTTCGTTCTCTTCTTTGACTCTGCTCGTTTCATAAATTTGGTTAGCGCAGTGTATAGCGGCGAGAGGGACGACCGAAAGTAGACAATCGAGACCAGCCTCGAGTTATCTAATTTACTGTCTAACAATAGCGTTTCACTTCTCGTGCTTCTATTCTGCTTCTTCTTCTTCTCTGTGCTGTACCCGCTGTTCTTCGTCATATTCATCTTTCGTGCGTTTCATCTCTGCTATTGATTCGAGTTTGAAAAGCGTCGCTAAATTGGATTACAGTTTGCCAACAGTTTCCTTTTCCTTGCAGGCAATGAGCAAATTTCCGCAAATACCTTTCTCCACTTGTCTACTCTTCTCTCTTTCTCGCTCTCTGTGCACGACTAGCTCGGATTTACAACGATATCTCTTCGACGGCAAATGTCTTAATGCGCTTTCAATTATTGCGCACATCTTTTCGCGAGTTTGCTTCATTTTGCCCACTCACCTCTTGCTGCTCATTTATGGTGCGATTTGTTTTATTTTTCAGCGATTCAGAAATCATTTCTCGAGCGTGCGACGCTACTGCTGTTTTACAAGCAGACAAACTTTACCCGCTTTCAATTTGCATTTACATTAAAAAAGAAGAAAAACGTTGTTGAGAATGACAAGAAGCATTTCGGCTGAGATTAAAGCCGGTGATTTATGGTTGGCAGCTTTTTGAGAAATTAGTTACTTTATATTGCGTCGATCGTGTATCGCGTTAAAAGCGGAGACATTATTTTCTAAATGCCATTTCATTTACCACTCGAAGCATTCACTGCCAGTGTGTGAATGAATGTGAAATGAGGCTGCATCGCGAGCGAAAAAATGCGCGATCATCATCTCGACAACATATTGGTGCATCATCTCTTCCTTCTCAATTTCAACTAATTGCAGCTGCCTTTTTTCGACACCAACACCACCGTTATCGTCTCATTTGTAACAGCTTTCACCGAACTCCTCCGCTTGTCATTCATTTCGTCCTTGCGTTCCGCCGTCTAAGGTGCGAGTGAACTCGGACTCGCTGTCATCTGTATTTGTTGTTGTTTTCGAGCGATAGCAGCGAAAAACGAAGCCATTCGTTGTTTATAATTGAAATCGAATGTCAGCTCATCTCATTCTCCTTCTAATTTCGACTTCATTTTACTTCTGCTCACTTCACATTTTTGTTTCGCATTAATCGTTTTTTCAGCCCGTCGTTCGCTTCGTCGACTTGCTTATGAACCCTTTGATTGTGTGCTGCGAACAGCGTACATTATTCAATATCGCTTCGTGTTCATCTCCGGCTCCAATTTCATTTATGAGCTCAGATTTTTTGCTTCCTTTTCGTTTCACAATGAGAATTGTTAAACCATCAATTTGAGCTTTCTCTCTCGCTCACCTCTCGCCAGTCGCTCGCAAAACAATTCAATTTACTTTCTTTTCTTTTCTTCCACTTTTTGCCAAACTCGCAACAAAATTTATATTAATTACAACGAACTCTTCTCAGCTCTTGAGATCAAACTTCGCTCACTTCTTCAGCGCTATCTTTTGTTTTTCGCTTGCCAACTAAAAACGCTCATTTGCAAGCGTTTTGCAAAATAACTCGTCGATTTTGTCATCGCAATATCAGATATCACTTTGCTCACTTAATTATTAGTTTGCAAATGCGAGCGACTTGAGCGCTCTCGACTTTCGCTATTCGTCTCTCATCGCACTCGTTTCTGCACTTTCGAGCGTCTGAAGCGAGCGAGACTCCATCAATTGCACTCTCTTTCTGACCATCGGGTATAACCTTTCTTTCTCACAACCTGCGAAGCAAAAACTAGCGCCTCGAGTATTTCGTCGCCCTTGTGGCTGAGTGAACGAATGCTGCTTTGCGTAATGCTACATTCCTTGTGGTATTCAATGCTTTTAATGTCAAACGAGCGCACTCTTCTTCTTCACTGTACCTTCACTCACTTTATGCTTTATCGCTGCTTTGTAGACAAGTTGCTGTGAACAACAAATCTGATAATCGGTATATTGGTGAACAGACAGAAGATCGAATTCCAACGCATACACAAGCATATTTGTCGCCGACATCATCTTCGTTTTTGCCACGGCGATTATGAACTGAAGAAGGACGGATTTGAGAATAATTTGCCGTAATTGATGCAAGAACCCAGTTTTTCGGTAAGTTTATTAAAGCTGAAGAATGACAGCGAAAGAAGAAGAAGAGTAAGAGAAAGCTCACTCTGCGAAATGAGCGAAAAGCATACATAAAGTAGATCGCTAATGGAGTGAATGAAAAATAAGTTTTTGATGTGTTTAATTGCGCGATTATTCTGAGTGTGCGAAGACCGGCCCGTTTCGAGTTAAATGATCGCTTTTAATGGACAAATTCTCTATTTTTAACCAAATTAAATAAGCATGGATTAATGGTCCAAACGATCGCAGTAATGGCCCGCATTCGATGCAGCAGCAGCAGCCATTCGCGTTTTGTCTTTAGCCCACCAAACATGTGCGCCAAGTATTACCGAAACATAACCGTCATTAGTGTTATGTGAGAATTATTCAACGTGATTACAGTGCGAAATGATCGCATGAGTTTAAAACGATGCTAGCAGCGAATCATTTGCTTGTCTCTGTTCTCCCTTTTATGAAACTTATTAAAATTATGTTCCTCAAACTCGTTACTTTTAAAACAAGCACTGTTTAGCAAATGATTGCACACAGCATCGCGATCTGCATCCGACACAGCCTCTGCGAGCAGCTCCAAACGCCAAAATAAGCATCGCGTACAGCTTGTATTCATTTTACGGATCTTACACTTGTGTTCTCAATACCAGCTCTGCAACGCTTGGTTGATCATGTGTTTTTAAATTCTAAATCGCTCCGCATTACTCTTCTTTTGTTCTTGCTCTGCATTACTCTTGTCTTGCATCGCATCCACTCCTGCCGCCCTAGACTCCTGCCTCGCCGTCGATCTCGTCTCATGCTTGCAATAGCGAACCGTTCCGCTGCTAATAAATAAGATTAATGTTGCAAAAAGTCAATTGATTGGTAACGTTAATGTTATTTTCAGTCACCAATCAGCAATCAGTGCGATCCGATCGGCTGACGATTACAAGGTTTTTCCGAAGATCCTCACGCTTCTTCACCTGCAATCCCCGTATTTCATTCATTCCGTTGTTAGTTGTAAAACACATAAATGCTTTCTTCTCATGTCGATTTTCATTTTAATTTTACATTCGATTTTAAACTAATGTTGCAATCATTTTCCACTCGTGATCGATATGAAACTCACCTGACTTCGCTTCATTCACTGTCTCCGTCAAAATCTTTTTCGCGTGGAAAGAAATAAATTTACTTTTCGGTTCTTAATTCACTTTCGATTCCCAGCGAGAAAATAATTTCGTTTTTAGCGCAGTATCCGTCCTACTTTTTCTATTTCGTTCACATTTTCGAACAACAAAATGTCAGTTTTTATTTGCTCTTTAAATAAACCCGAATCAAGTTATTGCATCGAATCACTTTAGTCCACTCTACTCTTTAACTTTTTTTCTCTTTTATACACAATTTTTAATCAAATTAAAGCCTTTCGTTGTTTTGTAATTGGTGAATTTTGAACAAAGTGAAAAACGCGAAAATGTGTTTTGTTCTGAAATAATGAACCTTGCTTCCAAATCATATTTTCTACTTATTACTGATTATATTCTTTATTTTGCTGCTTATATTACTCAAAATTCTATCAAGTCGCTCCTGAATCCATATCTCTTCGGATAGTGCATTCATTATTTTAGAATAGTTATTCAAATTCGAAGCACAAAATTTCATCGCAACCCCTTTTTGCTCGTTCAGTCTCGGAAAGAATTTTTTATCACTCGATTGACATGCGTAAAACAAAGATATGTCCATTAAGATGGATGGACCAAGAAAAAAATTTTATTGCTTAAAATTGATTTTCGCGCATTTTTATTTATTAAATTTAATAATAGCAACTTAAACATATGGAAATTAGATAATGGACAAATTTCGACTGCTCTTGAGTTCGAGCCAAAAATTCTTCATGGCTATTTGCAAGAACTAAATGAATGTTTTTCATTTCGGCCAAAAAGCTCTTTATTACATTGGAGTCGAGCAATTTCCATACAAAATTAATTGATTTGCGGGCATTTCTTAATCATATATGTACTTAAACTGTTCTCTGCATCTTTTTTAAAATCAAGATATGCAAATCAATTTTATAACGTTTTGCGAAAGATGTTACTAGCGGTAAATGTATCCTGTTTCGCTCGAGTCAAGTATTAGAATCTCAGCGGGCGCGTCTATTATAGCTTACACTCAGATACACGTCTGTAGTTTGTGACATTTTTTGCGTCCAAATTTAGTTTACAATGAAAAGTTAAATGCGAAACGCGTATTGGCTTTAGCAAAAACGATTCTCATGTGGACAATAATGTAGGCTTTTGCTTGTAAATTTTCATCTGTCATCAATAGATAACATCGTGTTCGCAAATGGACTTTGTGTTTCTCGATTTTCTCCAACTGCTTTTTACACAAGCTTTTCACGTAACATTGTTTGCCTTCAGCCTTCGCAATTCGAATAAAACAGTTTTTCGGCCGTCGTTGCTGGTTACTTGTTAAATAGCAGATGTTTAGCTCATTTTTGGTATTCCGAGCGCGATTACTTCCCATTTAGTCGGTAGCCATTTTGCAATATCTTGTTCAGTAATGTTTTATTGAAAAATAATAAATAAGATGAAATTCTTGTTTGAACGGCTCTCCCAATCGATGCGAATGCATCTGTGTGATGTTGCTGATAATTAATGTTGCAGGAATCATTTGCAATGAATGTAGTTTGTTGAACATTTAGCTTTGTAGCGTTTTGATGAACAAATTCGAAATTCAAATGCGTTACAATCGCGAAACGTTATCTCGTAAGAGCTTTTTACGAGCTTTCATTCAATTCACTGCTTGCAAATGGAAGAATTTTTCATAATTCATTTTCCATTTTCTTTTGGTCCATCAATTTGCTAATTGCAGTTGAAACCGACAATTTTGTTATCCAACAGCAATTTTACATTACAATTTTCTGACTCGATTTGTATTCATATTTTCGAGTGCTTTGCTTTGCTTTCCATTTTAAAGTGTATGATGAAAAAGAAGGAAAAGAGCTTCTATTTTTCATTGCTGCGTACTCACATTTAAATTCAAACTTGTAATTGAAAAGCACACAACAAAACGCCTTTAATTAAAGTTAACGCTGTGTATTGTACGAGTGGCTGAAAAAAGAGTGACTGACTTCTATTATCAGCGCTCTCATTTATTATTGATACTGCTTTTCATTTTTGCATATCGCTTTTTTATCCTTACTTCGCTCACCGCAACGCATCGTTTCCGACACCAAACTCGCTTCTTTCGAAATTTTACATTTTCAAATTTGACGCTTATTGCCATTGACTTTTCGAGCCTACTTTGTTTCATCAACCAAACATCGACGCGAACTCGACGCTCAAAACGTGATATTCTTTTGCAGTTGCAAAATGTGTGAACGCGGCGCGCAGAAGACGTAGTCATTGAAACAAGATGATGTTTGAATTTTTTACTACTTTGCTGAAATAACTTTTTAAAATCGAATCGTTAGTGTGTGTAACGTAAATACTTTGTGGCAAACTGAATATAAATTAAACATTCTATTTAAATAGCAACTTTTGTTGCTTGCAAATGAAACAAATTCGAAAAAAGTTCTTTCGCGCTTCGAAACGGCGAATATTATCGCGTTAATCGTTATCGAATTGTATTGCAGCAATAAACGCAAAGCAGTCGATACTATTTTTTGTAGCGTGTGTTAAAAATCCATAATTATCTGTGAGATAAGGCGAAATTAGCTGCGATTAAATAACCAGGAAAAGAATTGATAGTTCTTAGCGTTAGTGAACGATCGCATGGATCGCTAAGTGGTTGCATGCATTAAGTTTGTGGCTGGAGAGATGGAAAATAAAACTCGTTATTTTTGATTTTCGTTCTTTTAAAAACTTATTCGAAAAAGTTTTTCTCGCAAATCACGAATTCATTGTTCACTTTGCAAATTGCATGTTTCACAAAACTCGAAATTTTCGCTCATTTTTTCTCTATTATTTCGCATTTCGTTATTTATTTCTCATTCTTTTTTCGACGAAAGAATTTGTTGTCGCTGACTGTGAGACTGAGCTCCAATTGTACGAAGTACGCAGCGAGTACTGGAAAGCGAAAAGCAGCGAGAGTCTTGAGGAAACAAAATTAGTCTTCGCTGATAGATTGCGTTTTACGTGTAACCGAAGCAAAAGTTATTATCATTTGCATATACAAATTTCTACACTTATCATTACAAGATTAATAAGCTTTTCACCGTAAATATACAGCCAAACATTAATTACAATGCACCGCTCGCTTTACTTTCGCTTATTTCCATTTACTTTTGTAACGAAAACAAAAAAGATGAAAAATTGGCGGAGATTTTTTGCTGCACTTTTCTGTGCCGCTCTCCGCTCAGAACGAAATTAATAAACGATTTCTTTCGAACGCATCAAAGCAAGTACGAACATTTGATTTTCATTTTGAAACCGCGAAATGTCTCATATTTTACTTCTTCGAGTTTTACTTGATATGTTTCAACAAAAGGCGAGAAGGCGAACGCACATATTTTGTAAATAATAGTGGAGAAATGTTAAGGTGTAGGCTCGCGTGAAATTAAGCGAACGTGTTCTATGTCGACTATATACCTGCATGCATGTAGCTTGAATTAATGACACTTTATCATTCTCTGCTCTTTCTCCCTCCGCGTTTGCTGCAAAAAGCGTTCAAAAGTAATCAACACAAAAGTGTGCGTTTTCCGCATCAAACGCGCAATGCTCGGGTTTTCATTTCGTTGCTCGCGTTTATTTAATGAAATCGTATACTTCCTCCCAAATGGCGCACTTTCTGCTCATCCAAAGCATTATTTACTTATTTATCAGTTTCATTATTAACGAAAAACGTACAATCGTTTGGCGAACGCGGGCCGCTTGTCGAGCATTAAAAAATGGATCGTTTTATTAGTTGGGCTTCAAAATGGAAATAATTGCCGTAATCATTCATCTTTTCTTCGTTGTTCGCGCTTTTCGCTCGCTTTTCGTTTATTTATTGCCGGCAAAATGATAATAATGGCTGCTTATAAATGTTGTGTAAAATTAAGTATTTCAATTTTTTCAATTACTCTTCGCTGCCTAAAAAATTTGTTTTCATTTGCGCGCACGCTTCGAACGAAGCATGAAAACTGCGAAAACAATTTAATATTCATTTTTTATGCACACCATAAGAACATTAATTTGCATCGCTCGCAGT
Source organism: Dinothrombium tinctorium (assembly GCA_003675995.1). Lineage (NCBI taxonomy): Eukaryota > Metazoa > Arthropoda > Arachnida > Trombidiformes > Trombidiidae > Dinothrombium > Dinothrombium tinctorium. The sequence continues at coordinate 33,300 of NCKU01000041.1, read as the reverse complement.
AGCTGTCAGAATGAGTTTACTTCTCGCTGCCATTCGCTGCATTCTCGGTGAGCCTGATTCGAATCTCGAACGAGCCGAAATGCGCGAAATGTGTTCATAGCGCTGTTTTTTAATGTTCTTATTTACTTTTCACGCTTTTCTTTTTATGAATTATGAAAAAGCGAAGCAGCCAAAGCGAGAAGAGAGCGCAAAAAGTAATATGCATTTTTCACTTCGCACCGATGTTGGCAGGTCGTATTCGAGCGAGTTAATTTTCGCCATCTCGCACTGATTTTTTCTTAGGCGCTCGGCGCAGGATGCAGAACAGATGAACGGCGAATGAGGAGAGCGCGAAAAAAGTGATGAATTCATTCTCGTTCTTAGGTTTATATTTAAAATATGTCGAGTATGTTTTGTGCAACCATTAGTTTCGCGGCATTTCATTTATTGCGTTGACATTTTAATTTTAAACTTCTCGCGACTTCTTTCTGCGACGCGAATACACATATTCGAAAAGCGAGCGGCTTTTCGACGACTGCGAGCACAATTGCAAACTTTTTCTTGCTGCTTCTTTGTGTCAAGACGATGATATTTAAGAATGAAGAAGTGAGCAACTCATGTTTGCCTCCTCTTTTCTGCTGCTCGTCTCAGAAGGCAAACACTAAGCCGCATCTCTTCGAAACATCACCAAACGAATATTATGCGCTGCGATGAAGAGATAGCGACACACGCATCTCACTCGTTCTTTCAAATTCTCGCCCGAATGCGAATCTTTTTCATTATTATTCAAATGTAAAAACGTTTCGAGCGTATGCCATTCATCTCGTTGCAGTAGACGCGTAACTACTATTGAGAAACGCGCTCACTGGGTTACAAGTATAATGTCTGAAATTGGTATCATTATGCAGCGCAGCATAACATCTGTACATTGCGCGATAAAAAACACTTTTGATTGTGTTTTGTTTCGAGTGCTGTTCGAGATGCATTCGTCGGCGCTTTTGCCATGCCCATTGCCTGCGATCATTTTCTCCCTTCTTCGGCTACACGAGCTTCATTTCTGTGTCTAAATTATGTATATTGCGAGCAAATTTTTTGTTCGCCGCTCGTCGAATGACTCAAAGAAGGGAAACGCGCAAATAAATGTTTGTTCTGTATGCGCTCGTTGCCGTCGCTATTCGATGAAATTTTAATGGATAACTTTGTTTGCAGGACTCTTTGTGTAAATTTCAAGCTCGCTTCTGTACTTGCCAGTATTCGGCTCGAGGCATGCATAGGAGTATATAGTTGCACATTTCGATGCAAATAGTGCGGAATCTTATTTCTCAGCTCAACTGCTTCATATGCTGTGCACTTCTGTTTGCGAGCGTTAAATTAGGCCGAAGGCAGAATGATTGCTCTCGCTTTCGCCGCTATCCATCATCGCCTGTTTTGGCGCCTGTAAATCATACTTCAGCTCATTGCGCGCATTCAATAAGCTGCCGCTCGTAAGCGTACCGCTCACAGGATGCGGACTTCAATTGTCGGTCGAGAGAATGCTGTCCCATTTTCGCGCACAAGACGAACGCCAGCATGGAAGAGGAGAGAGCAGGCAGCTTATTTGATTGAGAGTAAAGCGCCTACTTTCGCTACTTGTCACTCGCAATATTGTCTCCTGTTGTTATCGTGCTCGTTTCGCTCTCTTCGCTCACGTCTCCTCCTCACGTCTCACTCTCGTTTCATATCAATGACTCTCGAAAAAAGAAAATATGGACACAAACGGGAACAGCGGTTTATAATCTTTCGCATTGCAAATATAGCGATTGTATATTTTCTCGATACACACTTCGGAATAAAGTGTGTTTCGCAGTTCTGACAGATTGTCATCTTATGCTTGCGCTGCACATGTTTCCAAATTAAAATCACGAGTGCCAGATTAACAAACTCAAAAGCATTTTGCTATTTGTTTTTCCATTGATCGGCTCAGATTAATTTCTACATAACAAATGTTGAAATGAAAGGAAAATTATTCGAAAAGTGAGAAATAAAAGAAGATAATTACGAGAGCGCGGTTTGTTAGCGGCATTAATTAGCAAACGCTCTGCTTTCGAGCTTTCTTCGCTAGCTGCGTAAGCATTGAACAGCGCTCGCATTGAACTTACTCCGCTTTTTCCATCGCTTTTTTACATTTCTCTAAATATTTAATCTTGTATCGTTTGCGAGCGTACGCGCTCCAAGCAAGTTGCTTACATAACTTGTGGGACGTTGGCATCGATTTGCAGACGCACTGAATTCTGCATTATTCATAATTCGCGAAACACGCGTCAAAGTAAACATTTGCTTAATTGCAATCATCGCAATCGCTTCGCAGTTTAATTGCGTTCGCCTCGAGTTTAGACGCGCTTTGTTTACGCGAATAGAAACGACATCTTGTAGGAAGAACTTGTTTCCAGCGTTTGCTTTCTTAGACGTCCACAATTTCGCTGTTTGCCATCCCGTGATTTCACGATGCTTTCGTTCATAGTCTTCGCCCTTCTCGTTGCATAATTTCGCACTCGATTAGAAGTGCTCCGATCTTTTCGCTTACTTTCTGCTTAGTACGACTTGTGAGCATTTTAGCTTAAATCATGCATTTAAACCAAACTTTTGTTTGATTTGCGAGCAAAATTTGCGCCTAACTTGCGTAAGTGGCTAGTGTCGCTCACTCTAGTTTATTGTTGGCAACATACGCTACCTTTTATCTCTGTTTGAACAGAGCACCGCAAAAGTGATATTAAAAACGGTGTTTCCATGTCAACCAATTTACCTTTTTTATTACAGCTTCACACAAACGCGTGTTTCGCCGCTCGCATCGAGACTCGTGTTTTTCGGATGTCGGTGAGAAGATGTGTTGAAAAGATAAGCGCTACACGCTTCTTATCGCCTCTACTCTGCGTGTAACCATTATTTAATTGTTTTCGGTCGACATTAGGCGCTGTACGAGCAAACACGGTTTGCTTCGCTCGCAGCACTCCTCCATCTGTTGTTAGCACCTCATTCGAGAGCGACTCTCTCTTTCCATTTCGTTTTCCGCTACTTTTATCACACGTTACAGAGAAATGTGCTCGAATTCAGAGCGAACCACGATTGCATTAAATTAATGAGCGCGGCTTGAACGAGATTTCCTGCAAATGACAAAATGATGTATTTATCTTTTTGAATAGGTGAAAACTAAAAAGTCGTCAGTTTTCAAATGCTGTGCGATATTATGTTTTCGCGATTAGTCTGATAAGAGAGCTTGTCTGCGTTTAGATGCGACACAAAACGCTTTCACTTTGCTGTTGATCGTTTGTCGATATTTGTGCTCAGCATTGCACAGCACTGCAACACAAATGATCGCGATTAAACTAAAAAGTTATGAATTCGTTAAATCGAGTTTGATAAAAGCAAGTAGTACGCGCTCAAAAGTGTATAAAATTGATTAAATTTTGGGCATCGGGTTTCGATGCACCGAATACTTCTTTTTGCGAGTGTTCATATTAATTAAATACAGCGAGCGTAATATTTTAGCGGATAATGATGAAAATTAGTGGAGGAGGAAATGAAGTATTTATTGCAGCAAAAATAATTCATATTTGTCATAAAAATAGTTTAGTTGAAAGTTATGAATAATGACGATGTGTATGCTCTCATGTTTTTTAAATACATGGCGCATCGATCGACTCGTAGTGTCGTGTATTAATTAAGCACACGTTGGCGTATATATTGCATTAGGATGAGATAATTAATGTTTCGCAAAGCTCTTTCTTCGCCAGCTACACTCCATTATTCGAATGTTTGTGTTTCACGCAGTGATTGACAGTGGCAACGCTCTCAGCTGTGGTTGTAGATTCCACTTGTCTTGTGTGTATAATGATGAAATGATAATTCAATACTTGAAACAGTGATTAGAGTTTGTATGCAGCGAAAGTGTTTTGCCGAGGCGAGCAGTTGCTAAGAAAGTGTGGACTCTTTTGATGAGAGTATATGGAGCGAGAAGCTAAAAGATGAGCTATTATTGTTCGTCATCTTTTGCTCGTTTCTCTAATCTCTGCACTCATTTCTCTGTTTCCAATACGAGCCGTTCGCACACAACCCGCTCATAACAATTTTTATTGAAAAGCACATCAACCCATCGCATTACACAACTGATTATTGATTTTCCTCTTTTTCATCGCTTTTTATCACTGCTTTTCGTTCGCATTCCTCATTTCTTTTCTTCGCGCTCACATCAGCATATATGCACTTCATTTGTGAATGCAGCCCAATTCGTTACAAGCAAACATTATCTTCTTTTCACTTTCTCATTTTCCGATTACCATTTCACTCGCAATGTGTTGATTGTAAATGCTGCATCAATTCCATTTACTTTGTCTCTTTTTCTTGAGCTTTATGATTAACACGAATATGTGTTTGATTGTGATTTAATTTAAACTGAATGATTTTCGCAGATGCATTGCGGTAGGATGCGAATGAATGATCGCGCATTTGGAATTCAGCACTTCTGCTTTTCTTTTTTGCTCGCTTTCGATTCTTTGCCTTTACTTCGCAGTATCGCACTTAGCCGATGCAGAGACGAACGCTGCTCGAATGCGATTTGTAATGGTACAATAAATTGCGTTAAGACCACTTCCTCCGCACTCCAATTGCAATTGTAAATATCTTTTTGCCTTCTCTCTGCTCTCTCCAGAAGTCGCTTTTTGCTACAAACAGTGCAACAGTGTGTATCATCATCGCTGCACGTCTTATCCGTTCCGAGCTCGCAATTACGTTTTTATTTAACAGCCGTTCTCCGCTCCCTTTCTCAGCTTTTCTCATTCTTCTCTTCCATTCGCTAATTTTATTTTCTTCGTTTCTGCCGCTCTCTTCTGCTTCCATTCTATTGCTCACACACACATTTAAGATTTACAATCCAGTTTCACTGCCCAATTGTCCTTCTCGTGGTATTTCTTCTGATGGCTTAATTATTGCTGCTGCTCGACGAACGAAATGGGTACCGCGCAATACTTTATATCAATGAAGTTACCAGGCGAACAATTCAATCTTTCGATGGGATTGCTACTCATCGTGTACAGCGCTTTAGAAGCATGAAAGATTATAACAGTGCGAATCGTCTTTCGATTACTCTTCTCATAAAATTTATTTCTCGTGATGGAAATGCTGAAAGTAGAGTACATGGCGAAATGGTAGCGAATAAGTGATGCGATGATGGTTCGTCAAATTTTTGCGCGATCAAATCGCGAAAGTGCTCAAAATTCGGTGACAAACATTTATTTTAAAAGGGAAATGAAAAGCGAAGTGTATTTTAAATGCTCGTCGAACAAAAGCGAAGAGCAGAGGGAAATTGTGATCTTCAAATTGTGAACGGGAAACGCACACATCTTTTCTCGCCGCTTGCTGTTTGCTGTCACATGTCGCCTTCTATTCACTCTTACGCGTAATACAATGTTTACTCTATGTCAAACTTAACTATCGAAGCATAATTTTCCGGACATGTTTCGAGCAGAAAATAGATGCACTGCACTCATCGAAAATTAGTTTACTTTTTCACAAACGTTGTGCATCAACTTCGTAGATCGTACGCCTCTGCTGCTGCATCCTCTCAATTTCGTCGCTGCTTTTCGCATATGCATTTCGTTATGCGTATTAAGCCATTGTCTATTTTCGATGCTGTTCTCCAGCGCCTAAACAGAGGTTAGATGAAACAGTACGAATTTGAGTGTCAAAACTTCTCATATTCTGAACGCGTTATCTAACTTGCGATGGTTTACCATATTTTGTACTCGGCGAACACGTTTTTTGTCCGAAGATTATGACGCCGAGTATTTTGATAGCTGTATTTGCACAAATGATAAGTGTATGCTTTGTGAAGATTGATGCGCTTGACGACTGAAACGCAAATATAATAAATAAGATTACGAGAGGAGAGTTTGGAGCAAAAATATCTTCTCACCATTCGAAGTGTGTCAGAAGTCGAAGAAGAATAAAGTGAGCGCAGTGTTTTTGATTGAAATTGGTTCGAAATAAGGCAGTCGCTTTGATTTCTTCTTTTTCTTGCGTTTCAGCGTTTCGTCGAAAAAAGAATCAAAGGCTCCATTTTCAGCTCTAAATTACACTTGCAATTCGCTAATTAATTCAAGTGCATTACAAGCAGATTCAAAGCTTTGTTACTTTCTCCACTCTCTTCCTTCGTTCGGCGCTTGTCATTGAGTGAAGTTAGTCGTGGTGCCGAAGAACAAACGCCAGCGAACCAATATACGCTTCTTCTACTCGCTCTACTTTTCTTTTGTTTCCTTCTTCACAAGCGAATGCTTTTAATTCTGTTTGCAGACAAACGTTGAAAATGTCGACTTCAATTAAAATCGCTTTTCTGCAGCGAACGCTAAGAGAGATCTATTCCAAATTTTGTGTATACAACTTACGCAGAAAGTGTGGAAGAAAACTTCCTGCGGCAAGTATCTTCTCGCTAACTCTTGTTGCATTCATAACTGCAGCGAAATGCGTCTTCGAAAGCGCTGAAAATTGTTCGACTCTCGATTGGAAGCGCCTCTTCAATCCCTCACATCTTTCGCTTTGCGAAAACTTATCAAGGCATTAAATATACACGTGAAACTTTTTTCTCTAAATCCGATTTCGCTGCATTTTACTTCTCAGCATCCCTTTCGCACTGATTGCATTCTCTCGCTGCTTCCCATTTTCTGCTTTTCTTTGTTAATGCATTAAAAAATTCAGCCTTTTATTGCGCCTTTTTTCGCTTCTCGGCCAGCACTCTTATTTCGTTTCCTCCTCTTTAACGCAAAAATCGCCAATATTGAGCAAAGTGCGCGCACAGATTTCGCATAAAAAAAGCTTCATAGCGTCAATAAATAAAGCCCAGCATAGCTGTACACAAACCTACTTTTTATTATGATTTTCATATTCACAAAATAAAGATTAATGCTTTTATAAATATTTAAAAGTAAATTTAATCACGCGAACGTTTTTGACGCTGACGATAAAAAAGATAATTGAAAGTTGCATTGCACTCGAAAATATAAACCACGCTTTTATTGAGCTTTTACGCTGCGAAAAGCGAAAAGGCATCGAGTGAAAACAAGTGAAAAAAATTGTTTGCTTTTGTCAAATCAATTGCTTTTTAAAAATGTGTGTGCAAATTCTAATATTTATGTTACAATTTCGAGCCCGAAAAAGTTATGCAAACATTATCTGTGCAATTGTCTCGGAAAATGGCGGTTGGTCGAACATTTGCAAGTTTCACTAAAACAGTTTGAAGCGTGAATTGTTCGGCGGGCGAATGACAAGACCATCGATTTTGCAGCTACCGCTTCTTTCTGTTCGCGTATTGCAGCGAAACACAACTGGAAGGCGAAAAGATTCGGGGAGCTTGCATGTCAAAGTTGTACACGTGAATTGCGCGGAGCATGCAAATCATTATTTGTCACTAGCTTTTCGTCTCCATCCTTCACTAAATGGGCGAAGCAGTGACCAGCACTCATTCTCTTTTCGCTATAGCGATTATCATTCGATATTTGCGCTTCTCCTCTCTTTCGCTCTCTCGTGCTTACATCATGTCTGACGCTGTGTAACTCGACTCTCGAATTCATTTTACTCTCATCATTTCGTTAACTGAACTGCACTCCACTCATCAGTGTTGCATTAAAAATCTCTCTCATCTCTTTACCGTAAATCGAATGTTGCTCAAAATGAAACGGCCAAATAATTCGCTTTCAAATGACGGCATTTGATACGGCGTATGTGCGCTCTGCTCATCGGATCATCTCGTCGTTTGCTCTTTGCTCGTTTCCCACTCGTTTTCACAATTTCCTCTTCGCATATGTGTGTATATGGTTTAAATAATGTTTTGAACACGCTTGAAAACAGTGCTTTGGAGCAGAGAGAGGCAGAGAGCGATTTACTCTTTACTTTTGCACTTGAATTGCATTTAAAAAATTACGCTTCGTCGAGAATTGCTCATTACATTGCAAACTTTGCAGTTCTAAATTTGTGAAGCGACGGCAAACACAAAATTGCTTCTCGATATTCGGTGCAGAATCACAAATGCACAAGTGCTCGTTATTCTCGTGAAAAGCAAGCCAAAAAGAAATTAATTGCAATTGATTTAAATTAATAATTGAGCAGTGAAATTCAGTTCTTGCTCGGAGCGAAACGAGTTGCAGTTTCTCCGCGCTTTTTGTTCGATATTTTGTCATCGAAAAGAAAGGCGTTGTTGCAGTCATACGCCGTGCATAAAAAAGATTGTTACGCAGAAATTGAAATATTGCAGGTTTCGTTCTTGTCATTTCGCTGTATATAATGGAGGGAGAGAGAGAGAGAGAGCGAGAGAGCAAAAGAATTTTCGTATAATGGTCTATCGACTGTTCATTTCTATATAACGCAGCGTAGCGTTACGTAATGATAAAATTTGATTAACGAAAGTGAGTTACAAATCATTTTTTAAAATTTACTGTTTGTTACCGAAAGTAGAGGACACATAAAGTAAAAAATTTGACATAATGTGAGGCTGCAAAATATCGTTTTTTGGCACGCTAAGATATGCTTTGCGGATGTGCCGTTTTGTAGCGTTCACTTGCAATTGAATCAATTCTTTCATTCCATAATTGAATTTAATCGTAATTTTAATTGATTGCTGTGTTTGTATCGCACTTTGTGCGCTCGAAGAGACGCTGGCTTTAGACTTTCTTTAATCGCAGCGTCATTTGTTTATTCGATTATTTTGGCGATGTGTGTGTGTGTGTGTTTCTCTTTCATTCTTTCGCTTTATTATACGCTTTATCGTGATTTAAATTACTTTCGCGAACGAACAAAAATTTGGCCGAAATTTAGACATCGAAGGTTATGGCAAAAATTAAGACCTACAGGGAAGAATCGAGTGTCTTGTTTGAAATTAGCCAAGTTAAATATTGTGGGAGAGAAGCGAGCCGAGAGCGAACGTTTCACTTGCCGTTACTATTACGAAGTGATGTTGTTTTCTTCTCACAATACGCCGTGGAACCAATTTCTTAAACACTAATTCGCTCTAAAAGGCATTTCGCCTTCGTGTGTGGCTCGAGGATTTTCGCAATTGAGACGAGGCAAAGAAGCAGCATAAAGAAGGTCGCTTCAGTGCAAATTAGCCCAGACCGAGCTTCGGTATACATATTTCCATCAGAGCTGATCGCGATGCCTCATTCACACCGAACAATTTCGGGTGTTTCCCTTTCTCTCTCAAGAATTCACTCATTTCTGTTTATGTAACCTCTCCAAATTGAACCCGCGCAAAAATTTCATCGCAAAATGTTAAAGAATTGTGACAAAAATTTTAAAAGCAAGCTTAATTTGTATTCTCTCAAACTCATTTTTCATGCGATGCAAAAAACATATTTTCTGAATAATACCAAATTTTGTTCATTCATCCTCATTCAAAACTTTGTTATTTTTCGCTGCTTTTCAAACACATTTTTAAAATGATTTCAAATCAATCTTTCGATTTGAGTTTATGTGTATTGAAACGCTATTTGAATAAGCCACAAAACATTTCAATTAGTATCGAATTGGAAGGCGAGCACAGTTTTTCTTGAAATCATTTATTTTTTTAACATTTTTTAATAAAATGGACAAATCTTGTTCTCACTTTTGTAGCGAAGCATACCAATGTTAAAATGAAAATGAGCATTTTATTTGCGACCGATTCATATTGAAATGCTCAGCGCTGCAAAAATGCTTTGTGTAAGTAGAGTTTGGACAGGTTTTGTTGTGTGTTCTCGTATCGGCCTCTGATTGCAGTGAAATTTCCCAAGTATGCATTTTGTAAGTGCTGATTGACGAAATGAAGCGAGAAACGAGAGATGTGAGTAAAGAGTAAGTCGGTGGTAGAGACGAGCGCAAACATCGTGTTCTAACCGCGATAAACTCGCTGCTGTTGTTTGCGGCTTCGCCAAGCATCGCTTTCTCGAGAGACACACTGTAGAAGGCAGTGAAACGGAAAACTTTGCCTCACTCTCTTCTCTTTGACTAACGACTCTTTCTATACTGTCGTTGCTTTTCTCTTTCTCATTGCCGCTGCTCTTTACACGCTTCTTCGCTTGCTGTCGCTCTCTCGCACTCAACTCTCGTCATCCGTATCCATCTGTCCCTCGCCACCGTCCTTCCTCGTATCCAATATCTCTGTGTCCATCTAGCTCTCCGCTTCACCTTTACGCTTAACCTTCACATTGAAAATTGCGTAAACGTTGACCCTCTTCGAAGTCGTCGGCAAACAGATCGATTTCATCGCTTTTTATCTTCTTTTCACTTTCTCGCTGTTTTTCAATTTTCACTTCGCACACAAGCTAGAAATTGATCGTCGTTTGCTTGCCATCACTTTTGATGCAATCAAAGAAAAGACGATTAAAAACAAACGTTTCTGCCATCTTATTGTGTCGTCGCAAAGCATTTTTCAACAACTTTATTTGTGTTTTAAAATGCAAATTTTTCACTTACATTTTTACACGTAATTTGCAAATGTATATTTGTATTAAAATTCGCGAAATGGTGATTTAAGTACAAAACTCACTCGAAGCTTGAGCAGCGAGTAAGTATATGCAAGCGCTGATCATTTTGATGCGTTTTAAATTTATATTAGGCTCACATTTTTTGCTCGCTTCATACCGAAAACGATCACATTTGCTTCATTCATGTTTCATATTGATTTTTGCTCGAAAGCAGTCGAATATTGTAATGCAGAATGCACAATGCAATCTTTCTCGCGATGCGTGTACCACTTTTGATTTAGGGAAGAAGCTGTCAGATTGCCGCATTTCTTCTGCATAAACATCGTAACAATTGCCGGTGGTTTGTTGCAGCTTTGTGAATGAATATTTTACTCGCAAATGCAGATATTGTAACTCTTCATACCATCGATTGCGAGACGTTTCGTTTGTTTAAATGCATTAAATCGCAGTCGAATTTCGATCGCACAGCGAGCAGAGAAGCAAGATAGTGGAAGAGCTGCTTTCGAGCAAATCTGTGGGTTTTGTTCGAAACTAGTTGTTTCGCCGAAAATGAAACCACCACTTTTTCGCTTTCCGCTGCCTCTTTATTATTTGTTCGCTCGAATTCGCAGCTTTGTGGACGCTGCAATCGAATCGCATTCGAAACTAGTGTTTGAGCCGAAAGAAGAAAAAGTTGCAGAAAGCGAGTTGGTCGTGAAGTGATCGCTTAAAAGCAAAGCGCGAAAGAAAATCGCGAATGCATGAAAAAGTAGAGAAAGTAGGAAAGGTTGGATTCTGAATTGTGAGTGAAAGTAAGACGTGTGTACTCATTGATCTTGTTTTCTCCCGCTTTTTGCCATCCTTTTTATCATTTCTTCTTCAAAATTTTCTCTAAGCGCCGAGAAAAGCACGCTCTTAATAAGCGCAGATAATTTTCGCAGCTCCTGCAACAGATGATTTTGCTTTCACTCAATCTCTTCATGTGTTAAATGTCGCGTTTCGTGCATTTCACTTTCTGCCATTTGATGTACACTCTGTTCACGACTGTGTTGCCGAAAAGAAAGCTCTTCATTATCCTTTCCATTATTTTCAAATGAGCAAAGCGTACAACTCAGCTCGAAAAACTTGCGTTGCTTCGCGAAGAGAAACTTTTTCAACAGGGCCACCCTCTATTCGCGGCGAATGTTTCACACAAAGCTGCGTACTCCTTTGCTTTGCTTCTAAGGCCGATCTGCATTGCATGTTCCTTCAATCTGACGCGTTTTGTTTGTGTCTCTGCCTCACTTCGCACTTCGCTTGCGATAACGAGCGCGGTCAACAAGAGCGCTTTGGGTAAAGCTTTATTCTCGGCCACTGAACATAAATAGCGCGCTGATGAATATTTACGGAGGCTTCGAGGTGGTGGTCGCTCTTATCAATCGTAGTGAGAATAAGCGATGTATGCAGCTTTGGCATAAAAACATTAGCTAACGTTATTTTGCTGGCATTTCAAGTGATTTAGTTGTGTGTCATCGCGACTACTGTTCATTTGATACGAAACTCGAATGAGAAAAGCATTCGAGAATCAGCTTGCATTGACAAATGATGATATGTGACACTTTTCGCTCTCTTCTTCGCATTTTTCTCTCCTTTTCGTTTTACTCTCGTTCTCTTCGTCTATTTCGCTGCTTCGCCCTGTTTTCGCCGACCGAACTCAGCTGCGTAAAGAATCTGATGAAGATTGTAGCCAGGAAGCAGTGGTAACAGATTTCTCTGCCTATGAGCAATGTCTGCAAAGGTTTAACAGCGTTATTATTACTATTCTCTCATTAGCCGTGTTCATTTGTTCACAGTCGGCGAAATGTGGTGGTTATTGACAGCGATTGTGAAATCATTCGTGTATTACTCGTTGTACTCCACTCTAGAAACAGTAATTGCAAGAGGAAACACTTTTGAAATGAAGAACAGTTCGGAGCGATTCGATAGGCGAGCGGCATTGATAATTGTCTCTGTGACGCTGAGAGCGGTCGATGTTTGTTAAATTCTCATTAAATCGCCGGCTTTTCTGGTCATTTCTTCTAATTTAAAACTGAAGCGCGCCGAAATTAACGCTCGTTTGCAAGCGTAGAGAGCGAACAGCAAGAAAAGAAGAATGTGAGTGCGAGCTTAAAATGCGTAATTAGCTTGCGATGCATTGCCAATTGCTCCTGCTTCTTTGCTGCTCTGCCACTTATTCCATAATGAATACAGTTAAATGTGTAGTGAAAGCCGCATATTGGCGCAGACATGCTTATCCATCTCACTCTCGCTCTCCATTCGTTTGCTCCTCGCCGCTTATCTTTACATCCGTCGAATAACATAATTTGTGTAATTCTGTATTTTTGTTTCTCTCTGCCTCGAGTGTTTGCGGATTCAGACGGCTTTCGCCGGTGAGCAGAACAAGGTTAGCGGACTTTGGCAAGCACACGAGAACACTGTGATGACACGCTGTATACCGTTGACCGAAGCGATAGAAAGCGAGCAAAAAATCGATATCGCATTGCGAGTGTTTTCTCTCGCGCTCGCTATAACTTTGTCTGTGCGGAGTGCATGGGAGAAGTGAAAGAAGGTCTAATATTGTATACATTTTCGACTCGACTCACTCTCATCTCCTTCACTCACCAATTGTGTCTGTTTTGTTCGCTTGATTACGCTAATTGAATGAGATTTGTGTGCGTACGTAATGCGCTCGCGAAGAGCTGAGAGTAAGCGTAAGTTGGCTGACGAGTCTAAACATTCTTCACTTGTGTTCACAATTCAATTTGAATACAGGTATTCTGCCAAAGTGCAGTCTCATAGTGCGCTTACAACCAATTGGTCCTCTTTATTTGCTGCCGTGTACAGCTCTTGCCTTGTTCTATCCGCCTAATACAGTGAACGTTACCTTGGAGATGGCATCGTTGAGCAGAGAGAAGAAAACTCCTGATCTTCTCTTCAAACCCATCGGAACACACGCACTGTTACGAGTCGCTCTTCTCTCGCTCAGTTCGTTGTTCACATTAAGCTATATACCGTAACCGGCGAACGCTGCGAACTGACGCCGAATTAGACGCAAATAAAATTTCTTTTTCTGCGCTGCGATTATTAGTGAACGATAATAATCGTGAAGCTTTGCGAGCAGAAAAAACTTTAAAACATTAATCCTCGTTTTTTAGCCGATTTCTGCCTCTAATGGCAGATTACTTTTCTCCTATGCTTCTCTGCTCGCTAAAACTCTGTCCGTTCGCTCGCTTCCACGAGTGAGTTTATTCAAGCTTTCTTCACTTCATTCTTTATTGACCACTTTCTTTTAATATTTCAGGTAGCGTTTGAGTATTGATTGTGCGGACGTTACGCCAAGTGCTGGTCTTTAATCGAACCGCTAAAAGAGCGGCGAAACTCGGAGCATCACTTTGTGACAGTGTGCAACACATCTCCATCGTTCGGCATACATCTAATGCATCGTAATTTCTATGTTTGGAGAGAAACGCGATTCTTTTTCTCCATCTTCTCTTAAGTTTCTTCATTGAATGATCGTTCTCTGCACACAACACTGCGCCGAGTGCGGAGTGTGGTTTCCGTGTGAGAAGTGATGAAAAATCGACGGCTAATTTCTGCGAACATCGAGAGCGCGCCGATTAATTTCGGTGAATGGAACAAGAGTGGACAGCGCGAACACATTTTAAACTCAGGTGTTGCCATCCACACTAATCACAGGCGACATTTGACGAATGGCCACTTGTCCACTTCGCCGAACACATCCTTTCCTTTCACCAAATTGAATCAGTGCTCGTCATTATCATCGATATTGCTTTCGTCGTCACCTTCGCCGTCACCATCGATTCCAGCCGCAGGATCGACACGAACCGTTTCCAGGCATTCCACAATGTTTTTCAAAGTTTTTACCCTCTTTTTACTTTTAAATTCGCATTTCATCGCAGCTATTTACGGCCAAAGAACAGTACCCGCTTCAAATAAAACGTACACGTATTTCGAAGACGTGCACAACGAAAAATTCACGCATATGACTGTAAATGAATACACTGGACAAGTGTACATTGGAGCCGTCAACAAAATATATCAACTATCAAATCATCTTGTGTTAGAAGCGGTTGTTGAAATGGGTCCGTACGACGACAGTCCCGAGTGTCCAGTCACACGGATCTGTGCTCAAGTGACTAAAAGAAAAACTGACTACTGGAACAAGGCTTTAGTCATCGACTATCCGCAATCGCGACTTATTTCTTGCGGAAGTCTTTTTCAAGGGATCTGTTCGGTGCATAAATTGGACAATGTCACTTCTTACGAGACTCCGGCTAATGAGTCGGTTGTGGCGAACAACGCGACCGCCTCGACGGTCGCTTTCATTGCCCAAGGACCTCCGAAACTGGCGCGGATGCATGTACTTTATGTGGGCGTCTCCTACACCGGTAACGGACCATACCGATCGGATGTTCCAGCTGTTAGCAGCCGCAGTCTCGATCCAAACAATATGTTTTCCATTGCAGCAACTGGTGTTACGACTGGTACTCGACTACTGATCAACTCATTGTCTCGCGATCGCTATCCAATAACTTATATCTATGGCTTCGCTTCAAAAGGATTTTCATATTTTGTTACAGTTCAAAAGAAATTCACTGAAATGCCAAAGCCGTTCCTTTCCAAATTGATCAGAATTTGCCAACAAGACGTCAACTATTATTCTTACACCGAAGTACCATTGGTCTGCCAGTATCCAGACACAATTGACTACAACTTGGCTCAGGCAGCATTCGTCGGTCGGCCTGGTTCTGAATTAGCCGTTTCGCTTGGAATCACTGCTCAGGACGAAGTGCTCTTCGTTGTATTCTCTAAATCGAAAGACGAGGCTGATGTGTACAACAAACCGAGCACCAATTCGGCTCTTTGTGTTTACGCATTATCAGCTATTCACCGAAAGTTTACTCAGAACATTCAACATTGTTTCAATGGAGTTGGCAATCAGGGATTGGACTTTGTCAATCCAAGTCAGGCCTGTGTTCCCACTGTGAGTGTTTTTAAGCTTTTTCGATTTCATCTGTTCTTTGCTTGTCACTGTTATCAAAGCTGATGCAAATTAGTGCAATTTTCGCGCGCGAGTTTCACTTCTTTTAAAGCCCGCCGCATTCATATTATTTGTCGAGCGATTCTCGCGTCCTCAGAGAATTGGTGATTTAAAATCGCTTCTTTATAAATGAATAGAAAGCTTTTTCTAGTTTCCATTGTTTGAAAGCGTCGGCGAAACGTTAAACAAAAGCCTAACGGATAACCCTAAGTATGGCAGCAAGAAATCGGGTGAGATTTGACCATAGGAATAAAAATTCATAGCAATCCCTATGGAGTTTTTGTTACGAGCATTTGCCGCTCCATTCGGAAATGTGAATCCATCCCCTTGTTGCTGTCAGAATGCAAGTGCATCGCTTTCAATGCAAGCCACACTAGCATTTTTACGAAGTAGTTACGCGCAATCAAAATGCACATTTACATATTTTTATGTATTGTTCGCCATCCTTCTCACTTACTTTCACGCCGTGTTTTCATGTTTGCGAAGATGAAGCATTTGTAAGCGCTCGAGTCGTCTTTATAATTTACTCAATAAAAACTTAATCAACTCACCAAACAGTGACTTCGACATGAAATTAGATCAAAAAGTATCAACTGATACATTCGGCAAATAATTTTTCGTTTACTTTCGCTTCTTTCGATATAAAACCGATTTGAAAATGCTTTCCGCAATTCCCAAATTTGCGTTCTCTGCGCGATGCATTTACTCTCATTCGTTTGTTTTTCTTGTTTTCACTCTCCTCGAAAGTCAGGCAAGAAATGTTACAAATGTCGTTAACGGCGAGCCGAGCGAAGATGTAGTAGCATCCATTCGAGCGTTTGGATGCCAAAGGGATAGCTGCTTTTGCTTTCGCTTCTAATCCACGGCTAATATACCAATATTAGTAAAGCCTTTTACTAACGTTGTGAAAACCTTGCAGTCATTCTTGAGATGAGAATCGCCTTTTAGATTATATTTACTCATGAAAAGACGCTGAACTCACCGTTTTCCTTCGCTTTCGCTGCCATTCTCGTATTATCTTTATGCTACCGCTACTATCCGACATGTATTACCGAACAATGCATATTCATCCTTTTTACAAATGCACATAGATTCGAATAAATTTTACAACGCAAAGAAACGTTCAGAGTGGGAAAAGATCAAAGTGAAAGATGAATCCACTCAATACAGCCTAAAATGCAACTTTGCAACTGTTTTAAACAAGATTTAAAAGTGATTCGTGCTTAGCTCTTTCGGAAAAGTGTTCTTGTTTTTTTACGCCGTTGAAAACATTAGTTTTGCTATGAACACCAATTTTTCAAAAAGCAGCAAAAGCAATATTTGCGCTCTTTTTGATGATACTTGCTAATATCTTCAATATGATGACTATTATCCAGTTAACTTGGTTACAATTGCCCGTGCATTCTATTGCACTTCTAATGACCATTGTTTTCAAATAAAAGCTAAAGGGAATTCAGGACAGATCCGTGGCCGTCGCGCATTTGAATTTTATGTTATCAATTATCCGTCACGTAAAACTAGTAATTTATCGCTCCACATAATTTATTTGTGTGTATCATCATTTTCTCGAAATAATTGATCGCATTCTTTAAAATTGCTCGACAAAGATTAAGCGAAGAGCAGCATCACTAGTCTCCGCTTAAGAGCAGTAGCAAAGAACATTTACTGAATGGCGAATTTGCTGTGTACTTAACTGATTTGACTGTTTTTCTTCTTTAATAGCAAGTTCAAATTAACGAAAATTTTTGCGGAATGGACGTGAACACACCACTCGGTGGCAGTATGCCAATTGAAGCTGCACCTGTTCTCACATATTCAAATGTTTTACTCACATCAGTGGCCGCTACATCCACACATGATTACACCGTTGCCTTTCTCGGAACATCCAATGGTCATTTGAAGAAGGTAAGCATCATTGAGTCGCAGCGATAATGGTTCATTCTTGAGCGCTAATCATTGACTGCTACAGCTCTTCACAAGTGTCGATTGTTTTCGCTTTTTTCATTTCGACAATAATCCATGAATAGTTAGAACAATTTCACCGAGCGATCGCTGTCCCGTTACCCTAAATTTCCCTCGTGGCTCGTAGCAATAGCTGTAAAAGTCATTTTTCATTGCTTTCTATATTTTTTGTTGCTCGCCGTTAATCGCTGTTCTCTGCGATGGCGTGTTCTTTCTTTTTTGTACCATTTACCGAAACATGAACGAAAAAATAGCGAAAATGGTTCACAACGAGCCGAATTTTGCGTTTCTTTTTCTTTTGTATGTATCGAATTACGAAAGATCTTTTTGCCTACTCTCTTCTCTCTGATATGTTGCACACGAATTTTTCGTTTCTTCCTTTTCAATACGTAATGGCAATGATTCCAAAAACGACGCGAATGAAAAGATGAAACTTTCACTGATCGATACATGTCGTCGCAACTGAGTGATGGTCGCATCTTACAGTCACCCATTTTGCAACCTCCGTACCAGCTTAACATTTCTTTGCACCCTATCGCCGAAGCGACATTTTGATTCACGACCATTGATTGCCACGCATTTCATTCTCACTTTCAAGACAAACACGCTTTAACTTCTCATCCTCTCATTGCAGTGAGACACTTCATCTTCGATTTTGCTTACTTTGTTTCTTTTCACTTTGTGACCTGACCCGCTAAATTTGTTTTGTTTCTTTTCCATTTCTGTTCATCTCCAGCCCTTCAAGCTCTTTAAGAACAGATCTTGCTTATGCAATTTTATTTCTGATTTACTCAAATTTAAGATGTCAACGATTTGCATAAAACGCAGACCTTTGATCTTTTGTGGACTCTGGTGAAAGTTGATTTTGTTTTTATTTCTTTTCCGGTGAAATGTTTAACCAGTTGCCAATCGGTTAGTTCAGATTGGGCTGCTCAATTTTTTTTTTCTTTATTTGCTTCATTGCCGATTGCTGATGGGAGATTAGCAACTGTAGAGATATGAATTGCAAAGAGAGACAAAGTAAAATGTTTAAAATGTTTTCAAATTGATAAACGTCTCCGCAAAAAAAGATCAATTACCGATAATTAGCTACGCAAATTCACGCTTCGATTGCTGCTTTTATTAAATCGCTTTGAAAATGAATGCGAAACATAAGCAAAGCGAGTGAAAAGCTTTCACATAATTTTATAGTGAACGCGAACGCTAAGAAAATTGGATCAAAAAGAGAAACGAAAAGTTTCGCCATTTCTTGCTACAGATGCGCGATAATTCATATTTTATACACGTTTCGAAATTAATCTAGCGCTTCGTTGTTTTCGATGTGTGTGTTACTTTCACCCGATCGCTGCTTTGGCTTGATTTCGGACCAAACGAGAGCAAAAGCGAACGCATTCTGAAGCTATTAATTAAGAGCTTACAGATACATTCGTTCTTTGTGCTCGCCTTTTAACATTTAATTGAATTAGATTTATTTTTTATTTCTTAATTACTAGTTTCTAATGTTGAGCGTTTTTTATTTCTCATCTCGACTCTTCCGCTCAGCACTCGCATTTTCGCCCGAGAAGAAAGCGCTCTAATTTCACTTGTCACCGAAAATGATTTATGTTTAATTACACTCTTTGCACACAGCCAAATCAGTGAACGAATTTCAGCCATCTGCTGTCTTCATTCAGCTGCCAGCGATCGATTATGTTTAATTCAAATATCATTTACGACGCTAATTACGATTGAGTGTAAGCGTTTTTAGTCCGCATTCAGCGTGAAAACGACCATTAAACATTTAGACCAGATTTCGCGTCGCTTTCTCCTCTCTCCCGCGATTCGAACTTTGAACCTCACTATGCAGAACAACCATTGTGAGAGTGCATTGCATACCTTTTCGGTTTAGAATTTCGTCAAAAAAGAGAAAAAGAAAGAAAAAGTAGAAAGCAACAGAAGCGTTGTCTATCAAAAGAATTGGAAACGGCTTTTGACGCTGTTTTCCGTCAAAAGAATAATTGATGAAAGCGTCAACTGTTTGCTTGATTTAATCAAAGTGTATGTCAAAGTGAGAAGAGCGAGAGAAGCCCTCAGTCGCTCTCCCTGTTACTTAACCCTCTCTTGGGATGCATGCAACATTCAACGAAGCATCATTAAATGCATTACCAGGTGCAGGCAGCGGCAGCCGCTACCCTTTGCACTCACACCCTACAGCACCACTGCTTGCAACTCGGCAAGCGATGCTTTTAGCTGTTTGCGTGTAATCCGGCTTAAATGTTATTAAATGCTTACCACTTTTAGCATAATTATTTCGTCCCCGTCACCAATTCTATTTATTCGAAAGACGCTGATTTTCCATCTCTCCAGTCGGGCGATCGTAGTTTCCTTCTCACGACACACATCACCAAACGTATACAATTTTCGTCGCGAATCTAATTTTACTCTTTGACTTGTATGTGCTGAATTAAGTATCGTTTCTGGTCAGCTTTTCTACTTGCCAATATGTCTCCACCGAAAACAGCTGCTTTTGTATTTCCACAATATTGCTTTTCATTTATACAAAATTGTATATTTTAATCGCATCGGTGTCGCAATAAAAGAATTTTCACTCGTCGTGTGCACGACGTGCTTCGCTAATGTTATGCTGAGCGATGCTAGACCGAATCATGTGGTTTAAAATGAACGCTGAAATTGGCTATCTGTGAGAGCCTAACGTTGAGAGAACAATAAATTTTTTTGCTGTGTTTCGCTGCAAACAGCAGGCATCCAATAAAAGGTAGCCGCTTGTGAGTTATTCGCTTTTCACTCTGTTTTATTGTAAGGTAACGCAGAAATTAAATTTTCCTCATCCGCAGCAGCCTCATACGCGGACTTGTGTAGCGAGAGTCACTCTTGCTTCCTTCGCTCCGTTTTTTTGATCAAAGTGAGGATTAAAAGGATGCCTATTATATTGACTAGAAGCAAGTTTCGCGATCATTATTGACAAGTGAATATCTGTTTCTGCACCATGTTGAAAGCAGCGGCGCTGCTCTTGTCCGATTATTTTTTAGCTGACAACGCGTGACAGTCGCTTTTAATTTTAATTCGAGATCGAAATTTTCCATCATTATGTTCAAGATTAATGTCGTGTGCAACATTCACTCGATTGTCGGAGACATCATTTCGCTGCACAACTTGTTTTGATTTTACGGCAGCGAAAACGCAGCTTTTTCTACATCGCAAGTTTTGTTCTAACCAACATTCACTAACATTATTCTCTCGCTTTCTCTCAATTTTAAAAGGCTGTCGTCGAATCGGTTACAAGTGCTTTTGAATACAATGACATCGTTATTGATGACCGCAAAGCGGTGAACGCGGACATGTTCTTCGATCCGAACAATAAGAATTATCTATACGTGATGACTGAGAAAAGAGTTACAATGGTTAAAGTGCAAGAATGTCACGTCTATCGAACCTGCACCGAATGCTTGGGAGCCAAAGACCCGTATTGCGGCTGGTGTTCGCTCGAGAATAAATGCTCGTTGAGAAGCGATTGTGCAGAGGCCGCACAGGACCCGCTATATTGGCTTTCCTACAAAAGCGGCAAATGCACGACCATAACTCACGTTCATCCGCCACAAATTCAATGGACCACTGCACGGACGGTAAGTTTTTACGCTCGTCAATCGACCGTAATCAATATTGCATTTGATGCGTAATAACAGCAAACCATGTGCTTGACCGAAACTTTTTGACGCCTATTTTGAACTTTTTTATTTTTGTTTATAGCTGAACCTGATCATTGACAACTTGCCCGTTCTCGAGGGACAGTTTTTCTGCGTGTTCACCGCTGCCGGCCGAACGCAAATGACCAACGCTACACGCTCAGCTAATGGCGTTACTTGTCCGACTCCGCCGACCGACAAATTGGCACCGATACCTTCTGGTCGTCGTAAGTGTTTTGCTTTTTTTGCCTCTTTCGCATGACAACGTTTTGATGTTTTCTGTTATGCTGTGCGAAGAATGTATTAATGACAGCAGCGAAATCGAAAACGATGCACGGAAAGGTGTGCAATTTTATTTCGTTTAATCATTAATCAAGCATTGAAACCGCTTTCTTTGCGATGCTTATGAATCGCTACGAGTAGAAGAAAGAAATAAAGCGGAGAAGATGGAGGAGAAAAGCAATGCGTTGGCTAATGATTGTTTATTGCATGCATGAAGCTCTCTCGTCAAAGATGCGATGCATTTTTATCAAGCCTAATGATAACAATGCGAGATTCGCAATCGCATTTCGTGCCGCTCGCGCGATCGCATCAATCTCAGGCTCGATACTAGAGATTATTGAGAGGGCAAATAAAAACATTGGGCGTCCTGCTACACAATTGTGCTACATAATAGCCATTCGCCTCATGTGAGCTTTTTGCTCTTGCTAGCTTATCTAATTTTAATTTCGTGTCTCGCTCTCCAATTGTGCATTTTTCAAAAGAAATGCATTCAAATAAATAATGCGAACCAAAATTGAGGGATAGAGAAGAAATGAAATAAAACGAAAATATCGCACGAAACATTTATCGCGCTCATATTTTCATTTCACTTTCATCTCGCAATACTTATATACGCGTTCGTTTTCGTCTCAACACTTCCATTTTTCTTGATCAAAACGCATATCTATTAAGCACAAAAACGCGATTAATAGAGAAAACCAATCGCTATCGTCTGATATTATATCGATAATCGCTTAGTTTCTAACATATTTTTTATACTCAAACAAAAATTGTCTTCCTGCTCGAGAAACTATTATCCATCGATTTTCTTATGCCTTACTTGAGCTTTTTAGCTGCACTCAATTACAAAGTTAAGAATTACATTTTGCTCAGGTAATGTTTTCCTTGCTCATCTTTATTTAATCGCGTCTTAATGTTAAATGCTCTTAAATTAAGGCTTTGCGCTTCAACTTTACTTAACTAAGATTTAAAAATTTATGTAATCAATATAAAGAGTGCGCGGGTAATTCACTTTTATTAATTTAGCGAAGTACGCTTGAATGGACACCGGCGAATGTTAGAAGATTAACTTTTTCGCCGAAATCATAGCGATGGATAATACTTCTTCGTGTACATTTTTGACTATCACTCATATAATTGCAGTTTTGCGAGTCAAAATTCGAAATCGAAACCATTTGAACAACATCAATAACTTGAACGCTGTGTGTTAAGTTCTCTTTATAGCGTTGCTTAGTATCTGTCAAAGCACCATGCATTTACGTTAATGACCGTGGCTTTACCGGTCGCAAATTATAATAGTGATCGAACGTGAGCGCGATTCAAAACGTGGCATTTGGTTGCTAAAAGATATCGTCGCTGAAATGCCAATAATATTTCCATTATGATTATAATTCCAATAACGTCTTTCCGTAACTTACACCGTCTATTATTATGTATCCGCGCCCCACTTCTCTTAAAATGTTGCTTTTTATTAATGAAACAATTACATGGCAATTATTAATTTCATTCTCTAATGTCGCACAGATCATTTCACCGCCAAATTATCCGTTCGAATGAAAGTCGGCCCTGATTTCGTTGCAACCAACTTCACTTTCTACGATTGCAGCTCCTATACAAGCTGTACCAAATGCGTTTCCAGTCCCTTTCCATGTGACTGGTGCGTTGGCGGCCACCGATGTACACATGATACCGGCGAAAATTGTCGCAATGATATTTTAGTAACAGGAGTTTCCTCTGTCGGACCGAGTATTCGATCAGGACCTGGATTCTGTCCTCGTATCAATTCAACCTCTGACACCACAACTGAAATTTTGGTGCCTTCCGGTAGCCTACAGCCAGTTCAAGTTAAAGTAGACAATATTCCCCAGTTCATCGTAACGACTCGTTTTGTGTGCCACTTTAATATCGGAGGAAGAGTTGCGACTGCCAACGGTCGTCTTCTTGGTGAAATTATTCTATGTGATCCCGTCTTATTCCAATATACGGCAGACGTTCCCAACATCACAGCAACTTTTGCTGTCATTTGGGACATAAGTAAGCCATTGGATAATCCTGAAAATATTCACGGTATTGTTGATTAGTTGCCGAACAGAACTCATTTTTTTGTTTCTAGTGCTCATCTATCGTTGTGATATCATGGCACGTAACTGCGGCTTCTGTTTGGAGCTTCCAGAAAAATACAACTGCGGCTGGTGTCATGACCATTGTGATGTTCAGGAGAAATGCGCGAAAAATTGGCCGCAAGCATCCTGGTTAAACCAGCAAGAAGTATGCCCTGATCCGAAAATAACCGACTTTTATCCAAAATCTGGTCCCTGGGAGGGCGGAACAAATATCACTATTGAAGGCATAAATTTAGGACGAAATTTTGAAGACATCGCAAATGGCGTTCACATTGCTCACGAACAGAATGGCATTACTGTTGGTTTGATCAATTGTATTCCTTTCAGAGAACTTTACGAAAAAACATCGAAAATTACATGTCAGGTTTTGAATCCGAATATAACCACCCATAAGGCAGTTGGCCCTGTTTCGGGACCCGTTATCGTCAAGATTCAAAATGATTATACGGCAAAATCTATCGAACATTATAGATTTGTGAATCCTCACATTACTTCTATTGCACCCGGTAAAGGGCCTACTTCAGGAGGAACAAGACTGAGTATTTGGGGTTTGCATATGGATGCAGGGTCTAAAATCGTCGCTAAACTAGGAAATTTGACATGCGAAGTAATTTCAAGAGATACGAACAGAGTCGAATGTATCACAAGCAAGCGACACATGCACGGAGAAGAAAAAGTATCAGTCACATTTGATAATGGCGTACGCGTATTCGAACATTATAGATACTTATATGTGGAAGATCCAAAAGTGACAACTGTTGAATCAGGGTCGACTGGACCCAGAGGAGTGCCCAAAGGAATCCCTAGCGGTGGCATAATAGTTTCAGTAAAAGGTTACCATTTCAATTCAATTCAGTCACCAATGATGTATGTTGAAGTTGATGGCGTAAAGTATAATAGTAGTTGCACTGTTGAATCTGCCGTCGAAATGAAATGCAAAAGTCCCAAGGTTCCGCTCGAAAAACTTTCCTTTGAAAGAGACAAGGACGATGCGATCGAACTCGATTTCGGATTCATTATGGATAATGTAAAGTCTGTTATGGATCTGAGCAAGCGAGAACATAATCCGTTTCCTAAATTTCTCATGTATCAAAACCCAGAATACTTTGAATTCACTGAAGCAAATGGAATCAAGTACTACAAATCTGATTATTTGACAATAAATGTAAGTCCATTACTTAATTATGTACAAAATTTGAATGTAATTGTAATTAATAGGGCGTAAACTTGGATCGGGCGTCGCAAGAGGCAGATGTTACTGTCAAGATAGGAAATGGTTTATGCAATGTAACATCGTTATCACGTTCTCAGCTCACATGTAGGCCACCAACTACTCAACCTGCTGCTATTACAAGTGATGGAAAACTCGATTACAACCGTATTCCAGATGTGGTTGTTGTTATTGGTGATAGCTTGAATTTTACCATTGGAAAGCTAAGCTATGAACTGCCACCTCCGCCTCAACCAAATTTGCCAAAGCCCATTTTGATTGCAGCCATTGTAGGCAGCTGTTTGCTCATAGTTATCGTCATTATCATTTTGATTGCTTATCGAAGAAAATCGACAGAAAGCAGTCGAGTTTTGAAGACAATGCAGGAACAAATGGATGTTTTAGAGTTAAGGGTGGCGAGCGAATGTAAAGAAGCATTTGCTGAGCTACAAACAGAAATGACAGATCTCACTGGTGAAATGACTGCCGGAGGAATTCCTTTTCACGACTACAAAATTCATGCAGTCAAAGTTCTATTCTCGAACAAAGATGATTATTCAGTATTGATGGACATTCCAATGGAGCCGACGAAACAACAAGGATTGCTTGCTTTTGGACAGCTCATTATGAACAAAACCTTTTTATTACTTTTCGTTCGCACTTTGGAATCTAATCGATTCTTTTCAATGAAAGAGCGCGTCAATGTCGCTGCACTAATTATGGTCACATTGCAAGGAAAAATGGAGTATTGCACAGATATTCTGAAGACATTACTCGCTGACTTAATCGAGAAATGTATGGAAGGCAAATCGCATCCGAAATTACTTTTGCGAAGAAATGAGTCGGTTGCTGAGAAGATGCTTTCCTCTTGGTTCGCTTTCTTGCTTCACAAATTTTTGAAAGAATGTGCTGGTGAGCCATTGTACCTGCTTTATCGTGCTATCAAGCAGCAGGTAGACAAAGGACCTGTGGATGCAATTACAGGCGAAGCGCGTTACTCGCTATCTGAAGAAAAACTCATTCGACAATCTATTGAGTATAAAGCACTAACAGTTTACGTATCAATGTCGCCACAAACTGCATACGTTTCTGGTCTCGAACCGATAGTACAATGTGAGAATACTGAAACACCAGTTAAAGTGTTAGATTGTGATACTATATCTCAAGTGAAAGAAAAAGCTTTGGATACCATTTACAGAAATATTCCTTACTCTCAGCGACCATCAAAAGACGATTTGGATTTGGAATGGAGAACAGGTCAGTCTGGAAGAATCATACTTTCGGATGAAGACACGACGAGCCGAGTCGAGAACGAGTGGAAACGTTTGAATACTCTAGCTCACTACAAAGTTCAAGATGGAGCTTCTCTCACTTTAGTGCCTAAGCAAAGTTCTGTTTACAATATCTCCATAATTTCCGAGAAAATGGAGAAATCTCACAAATATGAAACACTAAATTTTGGTTTCAATAAAGCTGCCTCTCCACCGTTGAGTAGAGCGACATCACCTTTAAATCACGATCTCGAGACTGGTTACAAATATTGGCATTTGGTAAAGCATCACGATGGCGAACACAACAAAGAAGGTGATCGTGGCAATAAGATGGTGAGCGAGATTTATTTGACGCGACTACTTGCTACTAAAGGAACCCTTCAAAAATTCGTCGATGATTTATTCGAGACCATATTCTCAATTGCACATCGAGGCTCTGCTCTGCCACTAGCTATTAAATACATGTTCGATTTCTTAGACGATCAAGCTTTACAGCATGGAATCACTGATCCCGAAACTGTACATACTTGGAAATCGAATAGTTTGCCTTTAAGGTTTTGGGTCAATTTGATTAAAAATCCCAATTTTGTGTTCGATATTCACAAATCAAACATAGTCGATTCTTGCTTATCAGTCGTAGCGCAAACTTTTATGGATGCTTGTTCAAAAAGTGACCATCGATTAGGAAAAGATTCGCCGAGCAGTAAACTCTTGTACGCAAAGGACATTCCTATATACAAGGATTGGGTAGAGCGCTACTATCGTGATATTCAAACAATGTCTGCCATTAGTGATCAAGACATGAACGCGATGTTGGCTGAAGAATCAAGGGTAAGCACAAGTACTCCTATTAATCTTTTTCTTTGCTTATCATTTGTGTTATGTTTAGCAACACGCTTATGAGTTTAATACGCTAGTGGCGCTAAATGAGTTGTATACATACGCTGCAAAATATCATGAAGAAGTAAGTACTTACATATACGCCACTGGTTTTGGTATCTTGTCTAATTCAATAATCTTTTTTGTTCAGTTGATGCGAGCGCTCGAAGAAGACGAATTTTCACAAAAGAATAACTTAGCTTTCAAATTCGACCAAGTGACTGCAGCGATGTCGGGACAAGTAGATGCCTGACATGCACTTTTTTATCCTTCATCGATTATCGTCTAATCAATCAAGATATTACCACCTTCATAGGCCTCTTGACTAACAGTTCTTTCTCGTGCTTGAATTTTAAGCATTTATGAGTATCATTTTGTGTTCAACAAGTGTTTCAGAAACATTTTCCAAATCCTGGTCACAGTGCAACTAAGTGCCATCATTTCTATGACCAAATCATGATTTGTTACGAGGAAATGCAAAAAGCAAATATCCAATCAGTTTCGGAGTGCCTACGTTATGTTTTCGTGCAATTTTTTGTATTTTTTAGATATTCGACGATTGGTGCTCACGATGTAAATGAATTGCGATCTTCGTATCAACGCAAAATTAAGAACAAAACCAAGGAGGTGCTTTTTGTTAATAGTTCTCAGCGATTGTCGAACGATTGCTCTTTTGTAATCTCAACATTCTTTTTGTATTTTTTGTGGATCATACCTGTTTTTGTTTTTTTCTTCTATCACGCCTTTAAATAATTAAGCTAGTGAGAAATTATTTTCATTCATCCTTAAATTATGACTTTTTATTACCGTTCATAAATCCCATTTGGAAAGTGTAGAAACGAACGCTTATGGGTTGATCGAAGCGAAAGAAATGATATACTTTTGCTATTCTTTCTTGTCTTCCATTAGGTTCTTGTAGCTTTAAAACTAAAAAGAGAGCGAGATGAGTGAAGAATGAAACTTAACTTGGAAACTGAAAAATTGCACTTTTTTGAATGAAGCGAGTTGTCGGTACTCGAAACGATCGGAAATAATGCCTTGAAAATGAGGTTTCTTACGTTTAAAGAAGCGAAAAAGTTAATTGAAAGCAAAGCATTATGTTTGGTGGAAAAAGCTTAAAAGCACTTTTAAGTGTTCCCAATTTGTGAACATTTTTACAAAACGAAGAAAAAGAAGCGATCGCTAAGAAGCGAAAAACGCCTTCGGAGCAAACACCTTTATTGACTTGAGAAAATAAATCACTTCACATCAAGCCTCATCATTTTTTGCATATTTCAACTCATCGACCATTTTGACACCGAAACATTGTATAAAGAAAGTAAAATTATTGTGTTTTGTGTGTACACAATTTTGTTTTATGAAAACGAAATGAAAATTTTAAACAATTGTCGCATTTGTACTCGGCGTTATTCAAGCGAAGAGATGCGAAAAAATACTTTCGTTCAAAATGCTGCCGAAATACGCTGAAAAGGAACAGAAAAAACAAAAATGTAATATTTAAATTATTGTATAATAAAGAAGTTTTTATACGCGGTCTAATCACCGAACTCAAGCATCGTTTTCGTTCGCTGCAAGCAATGAAAAGCAAGGCGTTGGCTACTATTATGTTCGCAATTACAACTAATTTCAGTTTTTTTTCGCTACTTTCGTCTATAAAAATAAAGAGCAGAACATTGGCTGCTCATTGAAAACTAGCGAACGGCATTTCGGGTCCGTTGATTTCTGTCGCATTTTTAAAACAATTTTGTTACGCGCAAATATTGTGCAGTGAAAAAGCAGGTCAAGTCTAATTTTCGTACCACTTCTGGGTTATACTTTTGTTCTCTAATTTGGATGTTTTTTCATTTTTTTCTCTTGTTTCTCTTTTCATTCGTTTCGATTCATAACCAACGAGCAGCGAACGCTCGATTCCACTGAACTTTGTGTGCACCTCTCAATTGGCTCTGCATTTTGCGTTTAAATAACACGCTTTTCAGCAGAGGCGTTTAATTCACACGCAATTCACTTGAGTTTTAGTGAGCGAATTTCAGTTCTTAAACGAGCGTTTAATAAATTGTTGGTTTTGCCGTTTGAACAATGAATGTGAATTGTTTGCTCAAGTTTTTGTTCGTTGCTTGCATCGCGTGTTTAGCCATTTCGTGCAGTGAATGCAGCAATAGTGACGAGGAGCGTCTGAAATCGCGAAAGTACCGACCGTGGAGTGAAGAGATCAAAGCGTCGGAAACGAAAGAATCGGCGATCGAACCGATCACGAGCAGCAACGAAAAAGCGCCGCGCTTTTCGATTGGACTGGGCACGCTAGCGCCTTCGTACTCGCAAAAGTTCGGCAATGACGGAAGAACAAGACTCGACTTCAATCAAGAGAAAAGTGGCTATTCTTATTCATTGAGCAACGTCGAGCACGTCACACCTTCACAGACTTCCACCACTTCAACTACCACAAAGGTTTGTGCACTCGATTCGTAATTTTATTTTCCATGCTTTCAATCCATCGAATTCGCGCTATGCGACTTTAGACAATCATTTGCGATCGCTGCTTCCTTTACTTGTGAAAAATGAAAAAATTTTAAATTTTCAAAAAGTTTTCGAAAAGTTCGAAAGTTTTTTGCACAAGTTGTATATCTAAAACTTGCATCAGGCTCAGGCAACATTTTTATCTCTGCTAGCAATTCTGCTTAAGATGCAAATTGAACATCTTTTCAATAAAGAATACATAGAAATGGTTGTGTTTGAAAATCGAGAGCGTTAGCTGTACTTTCAAAAGCAAATTCGCGTTCAGAAAGTGCGATGAAAAAATGTTTTGCTTTGAAAAAATTCATTTGCATCATTCATTAATTTATCGCTCATTAATCGTTTATCGCATTAAGCGTTTTGTTTGCATTCTAATCTCCGCTGATCGATTACCGATTTTCTTTTGTTGTTTAGCAGTGAAAATGAATTAACGCTTTTAAAATTCATCGCTAATGAATTCTCGCCTTTTAATTTCTTCTTTTAACGCTAAGTTAAACTCAAATTAAAACGCTAATTTGCGAATAAAAAGCATGAAAGTGCTTTCGAGTCGAGCGAAAAGCTTTCAAAAATTATCGTCAAAGTTATGAAAATTTGAATTTATTGGAATCACTTTTGTTTTTAGTGATTTTAAATATTTGCTTAGTGAGTTTGTGCTTTATTACTGCGATTGTTTTGTTTCATTGTTTTAAATTGTTATGAATTTAACCACTTGATTTAAATAGGAATTGGATAAAACTGACAATCGAGGATACAATCCGATCCATTACTATCAGGTAAAAGCTTCAGTTCATATCGCACTCACTTCATTTTGGTTGTTTCATTCAGCCTGGTCAGCCTCAATTTTCAATTTACGCCAGACAGAGTGCACCTCAACCACAACCTCAACAATTTTATAACCAAGTACCGGTTGTCTATGGAAATCTGCCCACTGGACAATATCCCATGCATCCCTTGGCTGCAGCTGCTCTCACTTATAATAATGGTCCTCCATTTCAGCCATATTTCAACCCAAATTATCAATACAATGGTCAACGGCAAAATGATAATTCTCAAGATATCAAAAGTAGCGCGCAACAACAAAGCTCGACAACCACTGAACCCGATAAAATAGGACACAGTTCACCCGCTAATGGACAACAACCTTTTGGATACCCATTAATGAACCCATTAGTTCAAGAATATATTCGCAATTATCAGATGTTACAGCAGGCAGCGAGCCTTTACCCAACTGCCACAGCGCCATATCCAGGTCAGCGGCCGTTTCTCGGTCAGCAAGCCCAAATTAGCAACAATTACGGGTATAACCCATACGCATCTTACACTGGAGGATACGGTTACGGTGGAGTGAATCCTAGTGCAGCAGCGAGTAACATCCTTTTGAGCATTTTAGCTGCTCCCTTGGGCATGGGTCTACTCTAACCTAATTTATCTGTTTAGATGGTTTTTTATTGAAGCAGCAAAGATTTAAATTAAAGTTCACTTTCATTTAAAACAACGCATTAATTATTCGTGATTTCTCTTGTCAGTCTCGCCATTTAATTCATTTTTCAGTTTATTGTGGGTAATAAGTTCATTAGTTGAGAAAAGCTCTCAAAACATTTTCACTGCTATAACCTCGAAAATATTTGCACGATTCACTTGTAGCTCTTCTTTTTATTCTTTCAAACAATTAATCTTTACTAAACTTTATTAAGAATATGTAAATAAACTGTATAGAAATGAGTGATTTTCGTTTTTCACATTAGTTTTTGGCATCTTAATCAATTTTTTTATTTTTTTGTTGTTAAATAAAATTTCAAAATGAAAATGTATCAAATGTACTTTTTTAGAAACGATTGAATCGTTCTCAAAGATTGAAGATAAATCAATTTGCTGATCTTTTTTTCAATTATATTATGCATCACTTTTTGTTGCCTTTTGTTCTTATAAAATCATCTTTATATTGCGATTTTTTATTAAAAACTGCAATAATTTAAATATAAGATCAGTAATTAATATTGTTATCGAGTTAAGGCAATCGAATTGAATACTAATAAATTTTATTTTGTTTATTTTTTAGATGTTAATTTGAAATTGAAAAAATTGTAAATGAATAAAGTAAAATTTTAGACGATTCCGTAAAGAAATAACATTGCGTAACACAATGATTAAAAAAGAAGAGTTTTATTTTAAATTGAGAAACGCACCTTTAGCTGGCGCCTCTCCATCAATTATCGCTGGGACAAACATTTTTTCCGAAACTGTATTAATATTAATGAAATGAATTAAGTTAAAATGAATAGAGCGTGAATTTTTCTAAGTTCTATGAAACAAGGAATACTAATTCTCCATTCTTTCTAATCTGGAGCTAAAAACTTATATTTATTTGAAAAATTAGGAACAAAGATAAAATTCATTCACACAATTTTGCTTGTTAAACTTCATGTCATTTCGATGTTTTTATTTTCATTGCTTCTGTTTGATACTTATCTGTTCCATTTTGGTTCTTAACTAAAGAGTGATTTTCATAAATTCACATCGTTTGATCCTCAATAACTCGAGAAAGAAAAATGCTTAAAAGATGCTTAATGCATTAAATTAAATGTGAAATCAAAATAACTACAGGGTGCTCAAAAAGTAAGAGATACGTTTTATAATGGATTATAAAAAGAAAACAGAGACCAAATATGATTTTTCTTTCATTAAAACGTTTTTTCGATGCTGTTGTAGAGGTGATAAGGTAAACAGCTAATATCAAATTATTTTTTGTCAACTATTTAGAATCAAAGTTGACGAAATTGCGCTCTCATAGGATTACCATTGTTTTTAAATTTTTAATTTCTACATTCATAAGCTCTTAAAAATAAAAAAAAACAAACAAACAAACAAACTTTGGGCAGAGAAACTATTAAAAAAGAAAATAAAAATAAATCAGAACTAAGTAATGCTTAAGGTGTTTTTAATATTAATTTTTAATTCAAAGAACAATTAATTAATTGTGTATTAAAGAAGTTATTAGTAATCGAAAAATGTATCGCTCGCTTTTTGAATGTCCTCTACATGATACACATTTATAAAAAGCTTAATTTATTTTAAAGGTGAAAAGAAGCTTAAATTTAATCGAGAGCTTAAGTATACATTCCATTGAGTTATTGTAAATAACTCCATTGTCATTGCAAAATATTAAAATATTTTGCGAAATATTCTTATTCAAAAAAGTGATTTCTTACTTTCTGAACAGCTTATAGTTTTTGTAAAACAATTAAAGCTCATGCAAGACATACTCTGATAGAAAAATGATACATATGTCGACTTATTCTCGACAAAGATTGTTACAATCGTGAAAATATGAAAACCCGTTGTATTTAAAACATGTTGAACAAGACTGTTTATGTATAGCACAGTTCTTTATCCCTTGCCATTGTGCAAAGATCAGTGGTAGAAAAAGTTCGAAAAAGATTCTTAGAATACTTCGGCAATTTAACTTTTGGTATGTCAAGAGTTAAAATTATCAAAAATTTTCTTTGTTAAATTTCTTAATATTTTCTAAAAAAAGGGATGGCTGTGAAGAAAATAAAGTAAAATGAATGACTGTAAGCGTTTTCAATATTTCTGTCAGTTCGAGCAAAGAAAAATAAAAAGTTGTAAAAATATTACATAAAAGATCATATTTGATCATTCTTAAAAATTGATTTTTAGAATTTTAGGGAAGACAAAGACATTTAAGATCATACTTTAATTAAGTTTCATTTTCAACTTAAAAAAAACTTCAAGAAAGGACAATTTTAACTGAAAAAGTTACTTCAAAGTTAGTGAGACAATAATCATTGAGCTCTATAACTCAAATATCGTACAGCCAATTAAGTGTATTATAAGTG